>VZTD01004799.1:3006594-3216559 GCA_013397725.1 Rhagologus leucostigma
GAAAGGGGAAAGGGGAAAGGGGAAAGGGGAAAGGGGAAAGGAAAGAAAATCTCAATGCCCTGAAAGACAGCTAGGGCAGATCTCATATTCTTTGTCCCTCGATATATCCATTCAGCTCTAAATGCAACCTTAAACATCTTCCATGCCTCCCACGACACAGCTACTCCAAGCCTCATACCAAAACCATAACCAAGGCCTTTCTGATATACATTGTTAGTGCTGCTTGTCAGCACCTTTGATGGATATACCCTTGGAGAGAAAAGCAAACATATGGCAAAAGCAAAGACAGAGACAGGAATCATCTGCAGCAAAGCACTGCGTGGTTACAAACTGCTGCACCAGACCACTGAAAACCTACCCAGACACATAGACTCAGAACACTGCACCCAGGGATGGCACTCTGCATTCCTTTCAAAATAAAAAATCCTCATGTATATTAAAGTATCAATTAAAAGATGCACAAAAAAAATTTTGTTACCTATTGCGGACTATCTTCCAGGAAAACAGGCAGTGCTAATTTTAGCCCTATATAGACAAGAATATATTTTATTGCACATAAATACAGTAGACTAAAACCAGCTGATGAATATTGATATTCACTTATGAAAATTCATAGTTTACACTGTGCATAGATAAAATAGGCACACACTTCTCCGCTTGTTATCTCACCATAAAATTCATCCTTTCCAAGCTGTGCAACACAGGGGAATTTCAAGCTCCAGGACCTCATACATGTACGTCATAGATAATCCATCTTCTGAAACATCTCATTCTGGAAAAGTATGTCCTGACATAAACTGCACACAGAAAGATTTCCCATTTCTTAGGATAGCCTCTATAAATGTAGAGAAGAGTTTGTCTCCCCTTCAAGTAGCATGTTAGCACATGAAAAAGTATTTTGCCATTTCCATTGTAATGTTCCTTGGATTTTCTACAACCCAAGCTTTTAAAAGCAAGACCTAGTTCCATGTTTCCATTAAAAAGTTGCTTAAGGGACTCAAAAAAACCTTATTCTTGAATAACTATTCTATTTACAAACATGTTATCCTTTCTTCTTTGTGAAGAATTATTCAGACAAGCCAGGTATACAAACTGCCAGAATAAAATACCATATATTTCTTTTAAAAACAAGTGGAAGAGTAAACACACTTCCTTCTTTTTAAAGGTAAGGGGAAGCTTACATTTAACAAGTAAATCTGAAGCTTATAAAACTTTAGATTTGAAAAACTGATGGAGGATATATGTTTCTGGACCCTACTCTGGGATTTTAAAACGATGTACGTTATCAAAAATGATGCTGCATACACATATACACTAATGTGAATAACATTTTTGTTTCCATAGCACACATTGCTGGTGATTCCTCATTCAAGAAAGCCTGCCCCGTGTGAGATTTACTGAGAAAGATAGACTTTAAAATTGATGGCGTGCTGTGAAAATGTTAGTTTGTATGTCATACATAGTGCTATGCCAGTTGTGAATTTTGATTTTTTGTGTGATTTTGGCAGTTGAGAAATGTTCTGGCTCAACAACACTAAAGACACAAAAGCCTACATTTATCTACATCACGGGGGAGGCAGAGCACAAACCTTTGCATTCTGCTCTGCTTCATGTATGCTTCATCCACCTTCAATGAAATGAGTCTCAGCTGTAGGAGAACAACCCTCTGTGATGTGGCAGAAGACGACCTCATCTCCAGGATCTAATGCTAAAAGTGACAGAAAAGCACAATATTTTTATGTTGAAAGCAACCATTCATAAAGGTTTGTGGATTGAAGGAAATCTTTTCTCTCAAAGCAAAGGACCATTCTGCTGGAGAAGATATAAGAATTCTGGCAGAAGCAACTTTATTATGTTTTAAAACCTCCACTCACTTTAGAAAAATTGGTTTCGGAATTGCTTCCAGCAAAAGAAAATTTTAAAAACGTAATAATATTTAAAGCAAACTATATTTAAGCAAGTCCAATATAAATAAATGTTCTTACATTCAAGAAAATAACACTTTAAACTTGTATCTATTTTACCTTTAATCCTTTATTGAAGGTTTACATCTGACACTTTCTCCATGAGTTTGCTGGGATCTAGGACAGCACCATTTTTGTAAGAATCTCACTCTTCACATTTTCTGAACTGCCTACATCCAAGTTCTTTTAAATTTAATTTGGATTAAGTTTCTCCATTTGCATGCTCTCAAAATATTCCAAAGAGCTCTTTATTCCACATATATTAACTTTATGCCAAATTAAGAGAGGAGCATAGAAAACTATCCTACATCTGATCTCATTTCCATGTCCACTGTGCATATCCCAGCTGTTTCTACATTTAATATTAGAGTGAGAATTAGCCATACAACCTGCCTCCCTACGTATTTCTTCCATGATCAAAAAGTCCCGTCATGCATCCCTGAAGAACGATATGATGTCTTCAAAATAGTGCTTCATATGCAGTCTTCATATGTAGGATTCCTATGTTAAGCTGTGGCAAGGAACAGAACATCAAAATACGAGCTAACTGAGGGGACTCCTTATTTCAGTCCTCTCTTGTCATAGGCAACTGTATTATGCAGTCTTGCCAGAATAGCTTCCTCTAAATGTTATAGAATAATACAGTATCTAAATACATGCCTGTAAATGCCTTGCTGTTGGGAAACTGTGGGCAGTCAAATACAAAAAAAACCTCCCAAGAGCAAAACAACAAATACAGGAAGACATTTGGTTTGTTAATGAGGTATAACACACTTATTTCTTGGACTAGAAATACTTTAAGGTTCATTAGAATGTTTTGATATTATTTGAGAATTACAATTTCAGTGGTTTCTCACACTGAGCAATTTTGTAAAATACTTGTAGGATAACTAGGATCATAGAAATACTGCTAGTATAAGGTATAAGTGTAATAGATATTTAATTTGGGGCATAAAACAATGCATTGGGAAGCACTCATTAATTAGATGCTTTGAGTCAAAAAGAAGTTTAAAAAAGAGGCTTAAGAAGCTTTATTCACAAGATGTCACCTTTTACATGTGTTGGCTAACTTGTTTTTCCATGTCAAGAAGGTTGTATTTAAGAAGAAACAGCTATCAAACCTTTGGGTCTTCGATCTCTATCACATTATTGTGCTGCTTACCAAAACAAAACAAAAATTAAAACCCCATGACCTGAAATGTGGTGACCGAGAAGCTTCCTTTGATACAGTCATAGATGTTTTTACTAAAGTGCAGTGACATTCTCTGACAGAGAAAGAGATATGACTTCCCTTGTACATGGACTTCCCATAGTACTGTCCATTATGTATTCAGCACTAGGTCTTTGCCAATGACTAATTCTTGACAGAAAATGTTAAATAGTAAAAACCAAACCAAGCTATTTTCTGGATTATCTAATCAATTTATTTTCCAGAATTTTCAGCCAAACTCACTTTTAATTGAAAACATGCAAGTATTTTAACCAGCTTTATAAATGAAAAGGAAGTGTCAAAACTTTTTCTGACTTCCTTTTTCCTCATTTTTCACACCTTCAGTAATGAGAGACTATTTAAGCTGATATCAAAGACAGATTAATTCAGAGCAGCAGTTCAAAACCACATCAATACAATGGCCAGGGTGTAGGTCTGTGATTGCCAAGTTATGACTCACAGGCAGTACCTTGCCCACCAGATCCTCTCAGGTTGCTCATTTCTCCCACTTTCCACAACTATGTAATGTCATAGGCTGACTGGAAAAGTAACACGTGATGTTGCTTGTAGCACCCAATTAGAGTGGAAAAACTGGAGATCACTATTTTAAGCATGAGATTTCATTCAAGTTACTGAAGCAGCAAAACCCAGATAATGTTAATTCAGTATTTTTTCATCACCCAGTAAATCTTGCAGCAGCAAATTAAGGGCTGTTAGTTAAATATTTGTTTTAATGTGTCTTGGAGAACATATTGAAGTTCTGGCTTTGTTACTATTGCCGTTAAAATTTTTTTGCTACCAAAAATAGAAACCAAATAATCAAATCTCAGTTGGTTCCTGTACATGTCTCTTTCCAGCAATTTGTATTGCATTAGTAATACATTAAAATTCTCCACAAGCACAATCAATTCTGAAGTTAGTTAAATACTAAGCTTTTCCTCATTATAATGCCATTAAGGATGGAAGTGTCCCTTGATGTGATTAATGGACTCACGCAGAAATTTGTACCAGGCACTAGTCCATTACTGGTACTTCCTTTTTTGGTGGCATTTACCTTGTATCTTTCTGGGATCTTTTCCTAAACAGTCAGGATACCTTCACCTGGCTCCAGTAACTTGTAACCCCTGCAGCTGGGAAAACTAGGTACTCAACTGCCTGGCACTTTGTTGAAAGCTTTTAATTATTATTAAGCAAAGTTATCCTACCAATAGGACTGCAAATCTACTGACTTCTGTGGTGCCTGTGGGAGGAAACTGTTCAATTAGGGGGAAGAAAGTATTTCTTTGCCTTGATTAACTGAGATCAAAGTGACTGTGCTGCTGCCAAAACCTAGGCAACGGCCGTGGTGATGTACCTCAAAGAGCTCTACACTGAAGGTCATAGTAACATTGCTTCTCTTTTAATACTCTTCTTTTATTTTAAAGCACCTCTGCATTGCTTCTTTCCTCATTACGCAGTGGGTCTTCTGTGTCGATTTTTAGCTTGCCATTATTTCAAGACTGACTTTTGTAGAGTTTCTTTTCTTGTGGTTACTATTTTCTTCTGCACTCTCAAGAGGTCTGTTATGACAGGAAAATAGGCTCCAAAATGTGCATTTCACATTGACAGCAAGGTACGAGTGGGGTTTCCAAAAATACTTCTCTGGTGAAGTCTCACTGGCTCTAGTAGGAGCAGGACTGACACTTTGCCCTTTGGAAGATTCTGCATCATTGCGACTGCCACTGCAAACTTGACCCCTTACCGTCACAACAACAGAGATATGTCTGCAATGTTTGGAATTCCACTGAGCCTGTGGGTGCTGAAAGCGGGCACCATCAGAAGCAATCCTCTAATTACCAAGACACCCTTTCTTCAGCCAGCAGAGTTTATGCACTCACAGCCTGATGCCTCCCACTCAAACGCAGCTGCTTTCATTTGTTTTTGCTTATGCTTATGAGGAATTCTGAGTGTTTAAATTTTTAGTAGGATTTTGAAATGGATTTGTGAAAAGAAGAGCAAAGAAAGTATTGTGGCAATGCACTTACAAGTAAATAACTCACATGCTGGTTCTGGTTTTCAGGAAGGGTTTTCTTTTGTCACTGTGCTGAAGATCCATGATTGATTCTCATTCTTCTTCAAAGTAGCCTTAAAAGTTTCTCAGTATTAGCATTAAGAAATGCTCAATATCCATTAGAAAAGCTAAGAGATGAACGAGAACAATGGTAATCATAGCAGTTTAATCAATACTGATGTTACTAGTATTTTGCCTCTTTGTCAAACCTGCAAAAAAAAGGGAAATAATACAGAGTGTAGGAATATTTTTTCTTCAGTTTGTGGTATATAAAGCTTGCTGAAATGTGGCCTCATTTTAGAAGGCAAACCTGACATTTCCTAAAGGCAAAATTAAATGGGTCAGAGAAAACTCATCTTGAAACATTTTGATGCCATGAGGATTTAAAATTATTGCTAAAGTGTGTGTCCTATCTATGACGAGAACAAGAACCTGGAAGTTGGTCATTCTGGCAATATTCAGGGCATCCACTTGTCAGGCTACTGCTTGAACATCAAAAGAATATAAAATCCGAAGATAACAAACCTTTCATCTTTTCCCTCATTTACCTCAATGACTTTCTTCCCACTTACACTCCAGGAAATCAAGTTTTGGAAACTGCTGGTTTTCCTGTGTCTTAAGTACATTTCAGGCAGAGTTTTACTTTGCAATCTCCTCTAAGATCTCTTATAATAGTGTGCGATTTGTTACAGCTTTGAATTTGCCAAGCTGGTGGTTTTCTAAGAAGAAAGAAAAAAACCCTTCTATTGAATGATTATTTGAGACAAGATGAATTTTTTCCCAGTTTTTCAAAGTTATCTTTTCTTTTAAACCATTCTGAAAATTATTCTTCAAAAACCTCTCACATGCCTTCCCTCTGAAGTGTCCTGCTTACTGTGGTGTATATTTCAGGAGCTCTACAGCTCCAAGCCTCTTCTGGACTGGGTATACATGCCAATAGTGAAGAAAATGTCACCTATGCTAGCTCTTCAAAAGTGTTCAAACAAAATCTTTACTTAGTTGACTGGTAAGAAAAGCTCACGTTTAACGGTTTGAATCATTCAGTAAGTAAATGTTTGAATGAAGATTAATGAATCTATATAGAGTTGAAACAATAAGAGCAAATGTTAGCACTTTGCTTCATTTCTAATTACACTGAGGGTTTAATAGAACTACACAAAGTCTCAAATTAATTTCTTTTCAGAATTAATGTTTAAAATGTTCTCTGTTTTCCCCCTTAGCCAAGGAGTGGTACACACTGAGAAGCAAGCCCGGGCTGGCACTGTGCCCTGCCTGAGACTGATCACAGATAACTGGCTCTCCGTCCTGCCCTGTCCAAGTGCCACAGGGCAGTCCAGCCCAAGGGACCACATCTGCCTGTGGTTTGGACCACACAGTGAAAGGAATCCCATTGCTTAAACTGGGTTTTCACAAAATCCCAAAATAGCCAAAGGAAACCTACTTGAATCCCTGCCACAAAGTCAATAGTGAGTTCTTAACATCTTACTCTTTTCCTGCTCTCCTCCTTAGAACAAGCAGGATGGACAATAATATCAGATAGTGCACGATCACTGCTGATCCAGTGGCATTTTCTTGAGCAGGAAAAAGGATTTGTACCCACATTCAGAAATTTTAACTTTCGAAATGAACGATTTTCATATTGAGCTACTCACTGGTCAGCTACCACAATGGAACCTGAAAAGGAGGAAAGGAGTAAGCCCCACTGCTTCCTACTGACTACTGAGAGGGAAAGAGAGAGAGAAAAAGTGATGGAAGGGTGTGGGGAACTACAGAAAGTGAGTGAAGATTTAGTTAAGTAACCAAGCATAGGATTACAGCTGGATTAAAGTTGATTTTCCATCCTATCCTCCAAGCAAAGAGAAAGCCCTAAACATATGGAATACTTCAGACTGAAGGAACTTGTCTATCCACTGATTAGCACCTGTAGCACTCATACCAGTAACACCAGTAGCCTTGGTACCAATAATACCAATAGTTTTGTGCTTTGACATAATGAGAAATCTTCAGACACATGGCTTGTATACATGTTGTGGTCCATCAAAAGCCTGGTGGAGCCCCTTGAAGTAGAGAATCCCTTGCTTCAGTACAGCTTAGTGCAACAAACTATGAAAACTTCCCCTCTGTCATTAAAAGTGCACTTTAGGAAACACTGAAGAGTTTTCTGAATCTGCATTCTTTTGGATCACCTAGCTGACTTGGTAAAAAAATCCTTTGAGGAAAAATAAATTAGAACTTTTATTTCTCATTTCAAGCTGTGCTTGGATTTGCCATTTATTTTGCTTTCAAGCAGTTTGAATAAAAATACTTCTTTATCTCCTGGTTTGTTTGTTTGTTTTTTTTACATACTAAGCATTTAGTTACTTTTTTGAGGTAGGACTAAATGCAAACTGATAAACAGACCAGAATTTTGTATCTGTCAGTCACCTCTTAGTGCTACCACTTGGAAAGAATAGTGTGTCTCAGAAGGAAAGCTGAGAATCAAAATATTTTTAATTTATTAATTATTTAGAAAACTAGTTCAGCGAATTTATTTGTGACTAAGCATATTATAAACAAAGTGGCTGTGATCATACACAATGGAATATATTATCATCCTGAAAAAAAATTCTTGATGTTTCCCTGCTTATATTATAAATGGTGAAAGTTTATCTCTGCTTTCTAACAATGAAGTCCTGTCATGAGGCAATCTCTTCCTCATGGAGTAGAGGAAATAAAAGGTAAGTAAAAGTAAAAAAATCTAGTAATACAACAGGAAAAAGCAGCTTATAGTAATACTTTTATACATAAAATTGTTAGTGGGTTTTATGGCTACAATAATGGGACTGAGAAACAGATCAGCATATTAATTTTAATTAATGAGAATTAACCTCAAGGCATTCACAAAAATAGGAGATTGGTTGCTTTCCTGCATCACGTGTAGTATCTCAGAGTTAAAGCACATATCATGTAGAAATCTAGTTCAGAGCCAGAAGAAAGAAACACAGTATGGGCTTGTCACAACATCTAGAGAAAAGCAAGGAGAACAGAGAAACAGAGGTAATTACCAGTGTAATAGGTATTAAGTATTATGACTAGTAGGGAGAGAGTTTGAGGCTATCAGCTTTTAATTAGCTTGATCCTAAATTCACTGAAGTCAATGAAAATCTTTCCAGCTATTTCAGTGGGATTTGGAGTAGTTTTCAGTATCTTACAACAAAGATGTAGTTGCCAAAACAATTATTTCTTCATTCCTCCTAGTAAGAGTTTTCTGAATAACCTTTAGTGGTAGTTAGTGCTTCTTAAGTTTCAGAGTTATTACTGAGGAAACAAACACTTGCTGAATGCACTGCCTCAGAACATGGTCACTGAATATGTAACAAGAACAGAAGGATTTGTAAAACAACGAAGAAAGCACCATGGACATTTCCCATTCTAATTACTGAAAGTATTGTGGTTGCAATACTTATAATGCATTATATTTACAAAATGTGTGCAAGGATGCATTATTTTAAAAGACATTCTACACAAGAATATCACTAGAGATAACCACAATTTTTTTATCAGTATTATAAGTATTATAAATCCTTGCTCATGAAAAAAGACCTTTTTATTATATGCTTTGTGTAGGTATTGCACAGAGAAGCTGTAAAGAGACGTGGCAAGCGCCTTTCTAGCCTCCAAACAATTTCCACATTTCAAAGTAGTTGTATCTGAGCATCAGTTCTCCTTTGAGAGAGATTTTCTCCATCACTGTTTTGAAGGTATGTGTTACTTAAACGTTGCAAAAGGGAAACATATGGAGAAGTGAGATGAGGAAGTACTTAAAAAAGCCTCTGTAGTAAAATAGAGAAAATAATAGCACAGTCTTAGCACTAGCACTGTTGTTCTTGTTTTCATGAGGTATTTGTTCAAATACATATATGCATGTACTATTTCATGGAGTCTCTACCATCTATCATTTTGCACACATAAAATCATGCTCAGTTCTTGAAAAAACAGTCACATGTAAATCTGCTTCTGTGGGGAAAAAAAACACCACACCAGTATCGGTTTCAAAATAATAACATCTGAGTGGAGTAAGGTGAATCCTCAATAATAAATGAAGCCAATTAATTTCTTGGAGTATCTCAAAGCAATGACCTAAATTCAAGGTCTTCTTGCTACTACTTGCTGATTTTTGTCCTTAGAACAAAAGGAATCTTTTGCCGTCCATCAGCAACAACCTTCTTTTAAATCTCTCCTCTGAGCAACCAGGTGTTCCTGACATTTATTTGTAAAGTTCTTTATCGTGCAAGAGAAAGCACAGAAACTTGAGTGAAGGCCAATGCCATTTCAGCTGATGAATCTGTTATTTCAGAGCTCTCAAGCACCCACATGGTGACAAAGCCATGCTGCAAAGAATAATTTAAAATAGAAACATTTTCACATACAAAAATGGATGAGGACTGCACCTGAAACTTAATAAATAAGCATAATATTTATACCATACAATATAACATCCTTGGGCTGGACTGCTCTGTGGCAGAAATATAAATATTTAAAAGCACAGAAGTGCTCTGGACATAAAGAAGAGATAAAGAGTGTGTACAAATACACAAGATGACATGTCTGCCATAAAATCTAACTAAACGTAACTTTTCTTATATAGATTCATCTTTTCTTATATCTGTTGAGACACTCAAAGGAAAGCCTGAAGAGAAGTTCTGAATGGAGCACCCAAACAGTTCATGGGAAGCAAGAAAAAGGATAGTCCAAACAACATGACATTTTATGGATTGCTTCCAAAGAATACCTATGGTAATTCTTACCTCTTAAATCAGGGCAAAAAACTTTTCCCTAACTTTGAAAAAAAGACACTCACCGATGTGAAATCTTCATTTTTACATTCATATATGATTCAGTGGAAATTTTTGCTTTATCCCTTGGTTAAGACTCTGGTTCAGGCAATAGCTCACTCTCTCACATTATATCAATTAAAGATTTAATTTTGTGAGCTTGTTCTTTCTCTCTTCTCTGTCATATATATGCGTAAGGATTAATAACAACAAGGGCACCATCAATTGCTGTGCCATGCTCCAAGCACGGGAGGAACAGGCTGGGGGTGATGCTGTGTTTTCTGACCTGAGAACATTATCTTCCTCAACAGGTGGACAGCTAGTGAATTTTATGGGATGAACTGAATCCCAGGAATTGTGTATATATGTATGCATATATAAATATCTAAATATAAATATATATATACATACATATAGTGCCTGTATATGTCTAAGACAAGCCTTCTACTGTAAGACAGGAATGTAGCACCTCAAGAGGAGAGGGGAGCAAATGCAGAGAGGCTGCCTCCTTGCTTTGTCAAGTTGGAAAGGCAAGATATGAAAGTCAGAGTAAACAAGTATTGACAGAGCTAGGAGCAAGAGAGACACATATAAACGAATAGCTGCACAGAAGTGTATGTTAGTGCCTCACTGTAGACATACAGATGTAGAAATTATTTAATTCAGTTGTCTGGCAAACAGTTACTGCGCAGAAAAAAAACGTTCAGAATATGGACAGAGGAGAGAATTCTGGCAATGTTTTGTATAAGGAAAGGATATGTTCAAGGCCTAATTTTTCTGGTTGTCTAAACTAGTAACTACTTTTCCTACATAAGAAAACCCTTCTTTTAGGAAATTGATAAGGAATTATGTAACATTTTCAAAGGAACATGATATTATTCTTTGCTGTCACTGACTTGTCACTAGTTGGCCAGATCAACGAATGCTCTACCTACTGTTAATGGATATCTTTGATTGCCTTCCAAAATAGCTGAAATACGTATTATCCTGCTGAGAGCCCTAGAACAGCTTTATAGAAAAGTAATTTTTCTTCAATAAAGACACATGTTATCCAGCATTAGTCATATCAACAGGTGTATCAGATACTGTCATTCAGTATGTTCAGCTCCTGAGATTTGAACCTACTTGATCTGAAATTTCGGCAACATTGGGGCAGAAAATAGCTTCCTTTGAGAAAGATTTTATTTTGCTACCTGCAACAGCTTGAAAAGCTTTTAACTCAGCAAACATTCCTGGGGGTAGGACCAATAATTTTTTTTGCTGTTTTGAACTCTGTATGTGATACTTAAATGTATCAAATAAGATGGTGTCTCAAGAGCATTTATGTTGGCTTTGTCACACTGAGTAATCAGGTCTTGTTGATTTTTGGAAGCTGTCTGTTGTCTCAGGAAACAAATCTGCAGGTTTACGTTACAGTGACAGATGGTTTGGTTAATAAATGTGGCAACAACTCCAGTGGTGTCATAGTCCTGGCAGCTGGTACTCCAGGGCACACTACGCAGCAGTGCTGACTGAGTCGATGCCCTGTTATACATCCATGTATCTCTAATCACCTCTTCTTCTTTCTTTCTGAGCTGTTAAGGGAACAACTTGCCACAGACCATTTCAAATGTCCATGGTTTGTGAAGACTCCCTTGTCAGAGGAAAGTTTCCTCCTCTTCAGTGACACAGAAGCAGCAGTGGCTTACTGTACTGGTTTGAAAACAAACCAGTGGGAGATCACAAGTCAGGATTAAAATTAATAGAAAAAAAATTAGAAATAAGTGAAATAACATAAGGAAAAGCACTGACGAAGTCAGATACAACCTGACACCCTGTTAGGGTGGTGGTAGCAGTCCAAATGAAGTAGTTCAGTTGAAGCAATGATCCTATGGAAGGTCTAGTCTCCAGCTGAAGGTCCATTGGTAGCTCTTGTGCTCTGGTAACCCAGTAGACAGGGCTAAGTTAGGCAGTTCTAAGGGCAGGTTATATCCAGGTGGGAATGCTTGGCTCCTCCGTCCTGGGTGGAGCATCTCACAATAGGATGAGATAAGTCCATGAGTCATGTGGTGGTTTCTTGATGGCCCATTGTCTGTTATCAGGGGTGGGTCATTAGCAGGTGATAACAGCTAATGGCCCACAGCTGGTGGTAATAGAATACTTAAATACATCTATATTGTAACCTACGACACTTACTGAAAATGTTTCTTTTAAAAACTTGTAGGAGGAACAGAAGGCACAAGCACCTAGCTCTTTCCCTCTCTACCCTAGTACAATTGTAATGACTCTTCAGGGTATCTTTTCCCACTCCTTGCAAATGCCTTTGTCAGTCTCAATGCCATGTCATTTCCTTAGATATACAGCTTCCTCCTTGGACATGTCCACACAATTAAGAAACCACAGGAAGTAGATAAAGAGAAGAAAATGGCACAAAGTGATTCCAAAGAAGCCTAGGTTTAGTGGAAAATGTTATGGTAAAAGGCTAAAGAAGACTGAATGTGTCAAAGATGAGTTTAGGGATAAATAGATGGGTAATTACAATGAATTAATTACCAAACATGGAGTTTAAAGACACCACGTAACAGATTAGAGTTGTCCTTAATAATTTTCAAAAGGTTCCCTTTAAACAGACTTTTCTTAATAGAAAGGAAAAGGTATGTGCAATGAAGAAAAAAAGGCCTTCTAGTCTAGTTTCTTAAAAGTCAAAATTGAAACAATTTTTTTAGAAAAGCTTTGTTTCTTCTTCTGTCTTTCTAAAGTAGTAATAAAGCACTCTGTATCTTGAGTGCAGTACTTAGCAGAAATTTTACCTTTTGAGACTCGCGACTTTATAACCTTCTATCTTTTACATATAAAAATGAGACATGCTGTGCATGCAGTTAGATAGCATGAACCAGTTTCCAGGAGACCACATCCATGAACAAATGTAGGCAATAATTCTAAAGGGAGCTTTATAAACACTTTTCCAAATATTTTAGGGACACGGTCTCTGTTCCTATCACATCGAAAGAAGAGAAGGTGAGCAAAAAACGAATTTTGTAGAATAGGAGCTGAGCTGTGCAGCAGTAAAGTACCAGAGACTAGCAGGCTTTAAATATTTAAATAGCAGCCTCTCTAAACCAACAGACCTGTTCTAAAATTGAATGGTTACATCCTCCTTTTCTCTTCCCCTTCCTCCTTCCCTTTTTTTTTTTAATGCCATCTTTAATATTTTTTTTAAGCCATAACCTCAGTGACCAATAGGCAAAAAGGCTGCAAAAGCCCTTTCAAGAAGAGAAACTTAGTCACCATTGCATTTTTGATCATCTTTCCAAAGACTGCCCCACGAGTCTGGATCCCTCACTTGATAATAAGATGGAACAAAATAACAAGACACTTGGATAATGCAAAAAACACCCTAACCCAAATAACACCATCTAAAAGCAGCTGTTTCTCTTCTACCCACTACCACCTGCAACCTTCAATTCCATTTTGTAATCCTCTGCATTGATAAAGTAACTGAGGTAAGGGATTTTTATTCCCTTACCTTTGCTTATGGAATATGAATAAAACTACTCTGAGCAACACAATATGTTTCTCCAGGAGTCTTCTGTCTCCATTTCTAATGACAGCTTTCTGCAAAGTGCCCCCTTTGAGGAGATGGACAGGATTATTTAAGAAGTGTTTTCTATCGCTTCTAAACTAGGTTTTTCACTACATCTAGAAAAAAATGTCCTGTTTTATGTAACGACACATTTCTTAGGTCTTGGACAAACTTCAGCTAAATTACCTATCAGCACTAATGAAGTAATGAAAAGAATAATTGCCCTGATTAACATTTCAGGTTCTTTTTATATTCATCAACTCCATATTGAGAAACTATTGCCATGGAGGATAAAAAGATAATCACATACAAAACAGGCTGCTGTTTTAGGAACAGTTGCTGTCCTCACCCCGTGTGTCTGAAGGAGAAATGGTTACCCAATAACCACTCCTGCAGTTGAAAGAGGCCAAAGTTCAAAATTTGCATACTGCACGACTACAAGGAGAAATAGTTATGACTGTTTAATGCCTTTCCCACCAAAACGTAAAAATTTACTAATAGTATAAAGAAAAGTTTGACACACTAAGATTCACTTGAACCACTTGCTAAGGTGGATTTGGAATCCAAATGTACCATTGTTCGTATGAAAATACAGGGAAATATCTCAGAAACTCAGTCCATACTTCAGATATTCAAGTGATTTACCATTTCTTACCTTTTTCTTTTCAACAATCTACATTAGCACAGGTTTGTCTCATTTTGGCCAAGAAGAGATCAGCCTCTAAGTGCACTCTAACTCAATGCTACATCTAATTAAATGCCCAACACTTCATATTTCTCTAGCAAATCACAGGGACTAAACACATAACACATAGGTTCCTGGTCCACCTCAAACAGGTGCTTTCACCTCCATTTTCCTTTTTCAAGACCTGCTGCAAGGTCATCTGCTTTCTTTCCCCCCTGCAAACAAGTTTGTCTTCTCCTTTGCTCTTTAGGATACATAAATCTCTGAGCTGAAACCTGAAATACCATTTTAAATTACAGGAAAGCATTTACAATGGATGAAATGGAGAGAGATAAGAGTTCTATCTGAAATGAGATATTGGTTCACGTCATTTATTGCTCACCTCACAGACACTGCATATCTTGATTAAAGAAATGCCAGTAATGCTGCAATCGCTTTCATACAAACATACAAAAGAAACAGGAAATATCTTAACATATTTACAACTCATTTCTTCATGTAGGAGATCACAAGGTAAAATATGCAGGGAGGTGGCCTTTATTACTTGTTGGTAAACTGCAGCTCAAAAGGTATTTGCTAGTTTCATTCCTAAAGCTAGTTGGCCAAACATTAAATGCCTGATGGGATGCTGACTGCCATCTTTGTTTACAATTGTTAAATGACATCATAGAATGGCCTGGGTTGGAAGGGACCTTAAAGACTATCTGGTTCCAACCCCCCCACTGTGGGCAGGGACACCTTCCACCAGACCAGGCTGCAGTCCCAACATGGCCTTGACAACTTCCAGGGACTGCTAACCTGTGTCAGTGCCTCACCACTCTCACAGTAACGCATTTCTTCCTAACACCCAATCTAAACCTACTCTCTTTCAGTCTGAAGCCACTGCCCCTTGTCCTGTCACTACGTGCTCTTGTATATAAAAATACGCTAAATGATGCTTTGAAGGCTTTCATAACATTTTGCTTCCAATTACTGCCACTGCTGTAGGAATTCACTTAGTGGGGAACAACAGAGGGGCTGACATAGCCGTTGTAGCTTGTCTGGATGAAAAGGTCTTTTGTTCCTCACCCCTCCTACTCTCCACACCGAGTTGTAAGTACCGAGTTGAAGCATGGAGTTGTAAACCCCGAATTTACAATGGCACCTTCCAAAGCATTCAAATTATAATTCTTGGAAGGAATTATTAAAAAATGACTATAAATACCCCTACCCCAGGTTCTTTAAATGTTGTTATTTAATCTAGGAATATCTCCCCCTCCCAAAGATTGGCCAGATTTAATAAATAATTCATATTGGAGAGGCTGTCATTTTGTTACGTTAAAAACAAAATAAATAAGGAATAGATTTCTGCCATTCATATGTCATTTCATGAACTAAGGGTCACAAAGGGGGCTCTGAAATTCTGAACCAGTTCTTTCCTCAAAAATAAGTGTTTCATCCTCACAGTCTCATGGTTAATTTTTTTTTTTCACCCAGAAAAGTGAAGAAAATTCTGCTTCAGAGAAAAGCTACAGTTTAAATGCAAGCACTGGCAAGTGAAACGTGTGGGCTTTTACTTTCCTGTTTGTTAGTCTTGGCAAAGAAATGAAATTACTATCTGAGAAGGATCACAGCAGTGTATTGCACCTTTCACACTCAGCAGAGCCATGAACATAGTGAGAGACGAGAGCTACTTTTTTCTTCATAAAACATCTGACTTACTCTGACAAAGATCATGACAGATTAGTGGCTGGAACAAGTCCGAAAAAAACAAACAACTGCTATACATGTTATTTTTTTGTTTTGTAACATTCAACTCTAAATAATGCCTTCCTTTTGTCGTGTACAAGTGACAAAGAGTTGCTCAGAGAGGTTTTTTTTGACTAAATATCTGAAATAAATAGTAAATAATGTCATACTATTATGCAAAGTCATGCAAGGCAACAACATCACATTTTAAAAACCTCTTAGAAAGTTCACTTTCCTCTATACTACATGAAAACAAAATCAATTCTCCTTAAAAATAACATAAGTGATCTAGTAATTGAAGCAATCTTTTCAATACAGCTTGTGCAGTGACAGGAGAAAATGCAAAATATTTTTTATTCTCTAGAAAACGGCTCAAAGGCAAAGTGAGCATAGCCCTTTGAGACCTGCAATAACCTACAATGAGGGCAATAGCCATCAAACAGAAAATATAACAGATGGCAGCATGGTTGCTTTACTCTCAGATACAGGTTACTGAACAGATGCCTTTAGGGCTTAATATTAGATATTTTTTTCCCCTTTCTTCTAGACCATGGCATAGCTTTGTGCACATGCCATTTATAAAACAAATGCAAAACACCATAGGGAAATGAATAAAGTTTCAAATGGCAAAAGGTCAGCAGAAATACAAATTACAGACGATAATGCGATTATCAATGTTGCCGGTATACACTGAAAGATAACCTTACCCTTCACAGTACACTGTATCTATCACACAATATTTTGAGCTATCTCACACAGTTCAAAAGTACACACATAAAATCTGTTATAAACCCTCCATTTCTTTGCCAGAAAGGTCAACCACCCAATAGGCTAAAAGTCAACTCTCTTGCTTACCAGGCTTAAACACTCAAAAGCAGCAAGACTAGAATAGAGAAAAGAATTGTCATACTCAGCGAGCAGGGAGATTTCTACGAATATCTGAACAGATAAAGCACATAGATATAGATCACACATTGGTAAAACAGACACCAGCAAGAAAGATTATTTCTAACTCCTCAGGCACTACAGAGTTCACAACTTGACCAAGTCAAAAATATACCTTCAAAATATGCTACTGTGCTTAGGCAGGTCAGCCTCCTAACATGGATTCAGTCATGATAAATTGCTGTGATACATTACAATACCCCTAAGGACATACTAGGTTTTCAGGGTCCTGAGTCTTTTCTCTATGCGACAAGACAAAATACCTTTTGTCTTCAATAAGACACGAATTTCATCTTACAAATGCACACAAAAATACCCTTGAGTCGTGGGTTTGGTTTTGGTTTCTTTTGTTTTCATAAAATTCTTTTAGGACAAATTACTACAGTGCCAAGAAAATAAAAGAATCCTCTAGAGATTAGGCCAGTCTCTCTCTCACAATGGGATATTTCAAAAATAAAAATGGTGCATTCTTCAGGGCATTTTAGTAAATATTTCTTATTTAGAATTGTATTTGTTTTACTTAAACTGTATTCCTTAACCAAGGAAGAAAGATGTTTAACAAATAAACTAGACTTCCTTGTTTAAAAAAAAAGGCACATTGTTTGCAGTAAAGAAACATTCAGATGGCAAAGTATAGTGACAAGTGGGCATCACTGTCACTTCCACCATTTTAGGGAAGGAAAGGAAACTGTATTTTTAACTGCTTGGAGGAAAGTTGGAGGAAATACACAGCAATAGTGAAATACCTGAAAACAGATATCGTGTGAGAGTATTTGCTGTAGCTTACACTGCTTTGCCAGAAATGTGGTGTCAGAAACACCACAGGGAACCTTTACCAAGTTTCACAGAAATTTAGACGTGACATATTCTCCTAAGGAAAGTACGATAACCTCAAGCTGAGGATGAATAGACATGGTTTGCTTTCATTTTATTATGAACTTGTTATGACCTTTTATATCCTCTTTTCTCTGCCTCAATTTTCCTTCAGCATTGAGGCTACTTTCCAACACTTTATAAAATGGTTGGACAGTGTGGCATTGAAGGTCGGTGGAAATCCAAAAGAAAGGCAAATTTCAAATGCTACCTCAACAAAACTTTAAGCACCCTCAAGGAAATAAAGTAATCTAGGGTTAGGGAAATTCTACAGCTCTCTAGTCAGTTTTTCACCGTGCTTGAGTCACCAATACATTAGCTACTAATCAGAAAACAACTTATTTTCCCAGATTCCAGTTATGGACACATCACTGTCCTTACCATCTTATTTGAATTATTAAAAAAAAAATATTAAGAAAACTAATTATGAAAGAAAAACCATCCAATCTACCCTATAGAAAGTAGCTACAGAGTATGCTTTCTTCTTCCTTTTTTCTTTCAACATCTTGAAGTATTGTCTTTCCATAGTAAACACACTGACATCATCAGACTGACTTGGTAGTAAAAGGATTTCACGTAAAGAAAAGTCTTTTACCTGATAGACTCATTCACAAGAAAACTTATTCCATGATAGAGACATAGATACTAAATGCAAATGCTGAAAAATAACTGATAGTTGTTTTAATTTTACTCCGAAGATGCAAAAGACCTACTCAAATTAGCCAAAAGAAAGAAGGGTGCCTCAGATCAGAGAGTAGCAGGAACACTGTGCTTCACTTCCAGTCATGTAAATACAAGACAAATACTGAGCACGTGGAAGAGAATTGTAAGCTACATGATCATTAAGTAAGGGTGAGAAGGACAAAACTGGAAAGAAACCGGCACCCAGGTTACCAGGTTTGCACTTGGCAATGCTTTCAAGGGTGTATAATATTATACTGTAAATATCTGAAAGGTATAAATGCCAAGGGGTTGCAGCAGACATAGTGATATGAACAAACCCTCGTAAAAGGAGTTGAATTTATCAGACAGCTGGATTTACCTTGAATGAGCAAATCCCTAACTAGATTGTTCATATTTCAGACACCGAAAGCACAGCTTTTTCTTGCCTCCTTTCCAATACTAAATATTCCAAGACATGTGAACCTTCCCGAGTCCCCTTTATTTTTATGCCTATATACAAAAGGTTAAAAATATGAAACTAACATAGGAAACTCCTTGATTTGACATTCAAGCACTATCTTGCATTGAGCCAGCAATATAAATAAAATTCAGGGTCTATTCGCAAACAAGAAGTTCCATGGTTGGCAATATAACCTATTACCAATTACATGCCTCATCTAGTTGAAGAAAGGTAGGCTGACTTTGCTAGAGAAGTGCAGCACCTGACTTCAGCCTGCAGGGACAATTGCTTCTACATGTAAAATATGACAGCAGGCATATTATAAACTGCAATGCAAACTCAAAATGTTTACAAATTATTCTTTTCCTTCTGTTCCCATCACTTCTACAAAGCATGTACTACATTGCAGATTGCAAATAATTTTAGGAGTGGGAGTGGGAACATCTGGGTAAAATGATTGCCCTTTTTCTGTTTATGTTTACATTCACTCACTTGTGTGTTACCAGACTGTTTTGGTGCTCTGCTTCTAAGAAAAATAGTCTAGTTGTCTTCTGAATCCAGTTCAGCTTTCCAGAGCTAACTGCCTTTCCTCCACATGCTCATTATTCTGAGCTCTGTAGGTTTTAGTTTACTTCATTTCTCTGGATTTAGGTTGTGTTGACTTAGTTTCTTCACTCATATTAGCACAGAGAAGGTAACGTTTTTAATAGTCAGCCCTTTCCATAACCAGTGTATTTGGTATATCATTTTGAAAGCCATAAGGTATTCACCTTTTAAATATAAATATCTTAGGAAAGCCACATACTAGACAGATCTTTTAAAAAGAATAATAAACCAGGATTCTAAGCATAGAAATTCCGTGTTCCTCCCACCTTTCTTGTCTCCCCTCTTTTGTATGAATGCTTTTATACCTAAGAGCAGGTAAGCAAAGACGCCTCGTTTTTCTGTTTTAGATGCAGTAAAAAACGCTTACTGATATGAAACAATAATCCATACCACCAGAGCACAAACTAGATTAATTTATGTATCCAGAATTCATTTGAGACTACCTCTTTTTAGTAAACAAATAGTAAGAGATAAAGTGTTCCCTATCGAATTGGTTTAAGTAGAAAGGACAATACCATCTCCAAGAAAGCATAGGAATGATTTCTATGCAAAAAAGCCATAATCCCATAATAGTCCTTCAGAGCTGTCAGGACAGAGCACCTGAACATCTCTGAGGTAGACACAAATGCATCCGACAGTTTCTGTGGTACCTGGTGTTCCCTGTATGTGATGCTGTGATGAGCACTGTGCAGAGGTCATAGCTCTCTGCTTATGGGGATTATCAGACAGGATATTGCTTGGAGGCTTCTTCTTCTTCCTTCTACTTCTCTTCACTTTTAATTAGGAACAAAACCAACAACAACAACAACATTCTCCAAGAAAGCCAACCCAAGAGCCACCAGTCAACCTCTAACTTCAAAGGCAGTAATCCTGGGATTTGTGGCTTATATTTTGTAGGAAAAACATCAAATATTATAACATATGCATGTTCATGTTTCCCAAATTTCCCAGATTATTACTACTGTTGTTATTATTACTATTGTTAATATATTATCATCATAATCTAAATACACTGTTCCATCTATTTTCTTTTGTTTGCTTGCTTTATGTTTCCCAAGAGAAGGCAATTGTCTTATATCAAAAAAAAACCCAGAAGAGCAGAACTCAGGTTAATAGATTTTTAAGTCCAAAGGGGTCTGTATAAACCACAGTCTGACCTGATTAAAACAGAAGTTGAAGCTTCCTTGGATTTCTGCCTTAAGTCCAAATCCAGGTGATCTGACCTGCTCAAGCAGGCATCAGCCTGTTTCGACTGCACCAGCTGTGTGGAGCGACCTGGCGGCCCATGGCAACTGTTTCAGCAGATACCTATTCTTACTATCAACATTACGCAAGACAGAGTTTATCTTGCTTGAGTTTGAGGTCATCAATCCATATAGTTGTATGTAATTATTTACAGAACTCAACACTGGTGTTCCCCAGGGGCAAACTCATGAAGTGTTGTCTTTCCCAAACATTGAGTCTCTGCAAGCACTAACGGCATGTTATGGGAGAGTCAAGATTCATTTATCCTACAGATCACTGTATGCTTGTGCTGACAGTACACCAAGGTCCCACAATGTCCAAAAGTTTGTGGCTAGACACTACAGATATGTTGCCACACTCATCTTAACATTGCACTGCCTACAACCTTGTTGTACCTTGTACAATCCTATTTACATCCATGTGGTGCTTAGCCAAAATGTTGCTCTGCAACTGTGATACACTAATTATTCTTCACAAGTCCTTTTCAGAAAAACTTCTGCTTAAGCCAGAAGAGCTCACACTCTGCATGACAGCCTTATTTGTTCCCCAGATAAATGGCTGAATCTTCGCCTATATAAAAATAATTTCAGGGAGTTTGGCTCTGACTAACCAGGGAACGCTGGCCTGTCTTCTTCACTATTTATGACTCCGCCAGTCTTTGTGTCATTTGCAGAATTTCAGTCCTCTTGGAAAAAACCCCAACCCCAAATAAGAGAAAAAAACCACAATCCCTAAATAGTTGATATGGGTTCCCAGCAGCAAAGAATTAATGGAAGGTAAAATAATACATGCTCAGCAGTTTGAGCCTCTACCAAATACACTTCAATAATCCCTATCAAAACATTTCTAATCTCATCAGAAATTACAAATGCTTTATTAAAAGATTCATACCATTATCAATCACATGATTCCTGACATTCCCCTCCACAGAAATGAATATTTGACTGACCTACCTATAATTCTTCTAAAATGTTGGTTCAAAACTTCTTTCTTTTAATAAGATGTTATTAGTTGTCTAAAGTTTACAAATCTATTTTCTTAAACTTCTGCAAACAAGTTATTATTAATTCATATAGATATTACTACAATTCTTTTTGAGCAGTGAATCTTTTAAAAATGTATACTTAGTCTCTCAGGGGTCAAGGAATACAAAATATTTAGTATCTTGTATGCAAATGTCTTTGTGTCTTTGTCTGTTTCTATGTGAATATGTTACTGCTTTGGACGCTTTTTATGCCTGCTACATTATTTTAAAAAAGGGTACAATGAGAAGCTGAGTTGTCTGACGGTTAGTTCAAAAGTGTTATGGCAACCTCAGTGAAAAAAACTACCTGCTGAATAACCTCATGGATCACTTTCACTAATTTTTCTGAAGGTGAATCCATGCTGCTGAGAGAAAAAAAAACCAACAGAACAGTAACACATTCTGTGGTTTGTAAGCTCCATCACTGAAACACACTTCAGGGCAGCAGGTGTACTAATGTGACAGAGGAGAGTTTTGCTCATTAACTTCAGTGGTTTAAGTTAGAATAAGCTTTGACCCAAGAGCACTATCTTTTAATCTTTAGATGAAAGCAGGAAAAGCTACTTATGATATACCAGGACAGAGAAACAGATGTCAGCTGCTGACCACAAAACAAGTCTTTGATATACCAAAAAAAGGGAGCGCTTTCCAGAAATTTCTATTAACTCTCACTTTTTTTTTAAGCACATCTCTGACTTTCAAAACATCCACTTAC
Organism: Rhagologus leucostigma; assembly: GCA_013397725.1. Lineage (NCBI taxonomy): Eukaryota > Metazoa > Chordata > Aves > Passeriformes > Rhagologus > Rhagologus leucostigma. Next base: position 3,029,139 of record VZTD01004799.1, read on the forward strand.
TTGCATGAGCCCAAATATATAGTAAGGTTTTTCATTCTGGGTTAAATATAAACTCTAACCCGTTTCAATTCAGCCTGCACACAGATAAATCATTTTCTGCAGAGAAGGATTTTTCAAACTGATCCTATTTAAGAAGTGTTATTGAACTTGAGAAGAAGAATGTATCTTCAGCATCAATAATGTCAACAAACACCCTATTCTGCTGTCACAACTGTCGATTCTTTACAGCTTATGTGTTTGTGCTACCAAATATCAAAAAAAAAAAATACCAAAGGAAAAGCATGTTCCTTGTTCAGACACTCTTTCACATATAAGCCCTTCTTCTGTGTTTTTCCTTCAGCTGAGATCTCATTTCAGGAAGATAGATGGGGAATGAATACCACAGTCCAGCAACTATTATAAATATTTCACCTATGTTTACAGAAAAAAAACCCAAAAAACCTGCCTGTGCACACAGACACTTCAGAAGCTTCTTGATGGCACTCTGTCAGACAATAAAAAACGTAAACAGTAGATGAAGTGGATCTATGTTCAGACCTGAAGTACTGCATGAGGACATCCTGTTTGTCCTCAGTTACTGACCTGTGCCCAAAAGCAAGGACTGTTCTGAGGCACACAAGCAGAACTTCTTTTTTGCAAATGCACATAACGACAGGTACTTTAATGTTAGGAAATGCCCAGCTGCTAGTCACCAAATTCAGAGAAACAGTCATTCAGCCCAGTATAGGTTTTATTTCTTGACTATAGGCAAAACTACATGTGAAAAATCACAACGTTCTATAAATGTTCTATACTCACTGGTCTCAGAAACAGAAAAAAAAAAAAAGAAAGAGGCACCTGGGCTTCCATAAGACCCTGTTTTTTGAATTCCCATATAAAGCCAAAAGCCTTTACCATATTAAAACACTACCAAGCTAGAAACAAAAGATGAAACTCTCTGCTGTGTACAGGCTCAGTGTAGGTAGGACTGACTTGGCACAAGAGTGAGAGTCACTATTATCTGGTTTTGCCCTTGGTGCTGCAGAAGGAGCATCTTCGTCCCCTCCTTGATGGTGTGGCATGTTTACAAGGAGGCTCATCAAGACTGTTAAGCAAGAGCTTGCTGAGAAGAGCACCTTGTTACATAATAACCAGCCACGGATGAAGACACACACTGGGCTTGACGGGTTCATGCAGCTTTTATGTTATGGATAGATTTTAATACTGTCTATGTTTATTCTGCCTTCCTTTAATAAGTCTAGATGAGAAAATAAATAGAAAGGTAATATGATAGTGGCAAAACAGACACTGTCAATGTTTTTCTGTACGTAAGTCAATAAGCTGGTGAAAAAATGTTTCTAGAGGTTCTGTTTTCATCATTCACCCCTCAGCTGGCATCAGTGATAGGCCACAATGTTGATGGCAGCCTGGCATTTACTTCGGTGTTTCATTTCTCTACAACACAGTTTTCCAGGATTCGCGTCAGCAGTACATTTGTAATGGCAGACCACAAAACACCAGGGTTTAGTTTGACATACCTGTGTATTCCTCCATGCTTTCCTTTAGGCCTCCCAGGTATTACTCACATATGCACCAGAAAAAGGTATAGTTTAAGGCAAGGCAAAGCCCTTGAGGACCAGGACCGTCAATAGTAAGTGATTCTTTTAAGTAACAAATCAATGATTTAAAATATGGATTCAGGGGAAACAGCTTTTGAATACTAGGACAGATCTCGCTTCATGAAATTCATTTTTATCCCCGTCAGCTCCATTCAGATAGATGCCATCTTTCCTGTTACTAAAGGGATCCATACATTCTTATGACCACTAGCTCTGACAATTCTTCTGAGAACTGGTTTTCCCAGCACATTGCTGTAAGTTTGCCTTTAAAATGAGTTATAAGTATCTAAGCCTGAAATATGCTAGACTGGCAGTCAAGGAAGTTCAGAGGAAGAGGAAAAGGTGCTAAGCCTGTCAGGCTGAGATAGCGGAATGTTATGAATGCAGTTACCTAGCAAATCTGTCACAGAAGAAAGTTAAGCAAAAAGCAGCACTCTTCTTGAACTCCACAGTAAATCTGAGTGTGCAGTATTTCCACTAGAAAAAAAAAGTTTAGAAGCTTTTTATTGAGACCAACTGAGAAACTGAGAAATTATTACATGGTAATAATGTCAAGGCCAGGTAATTATTTCGAAAAAATTTCCAGTAAAATTGTCCCTCCATGTTTATAAAGTTGCCAAAACAGCACAAAATTTAAAGCTGAACAGTGACTCCACTTTGAAAACTACCTAAGAAGCCAAGGATTCAGGTTCATGTAAATATTCAGTACCAAAGTTTGAGCCTGAATAACTGAACAAGAATGCATAAAACATCCAGGATTTTTTGCTTCAGACCATGCGTATCTGAATAAACAATCTCTTTCAGATAATACACTACATCTGACTGGAAACAGAGTAGATCAGGGTAACCAAAGATCATTTTTTATTGTAGGTTTACGACATACTTGCCCTGGACAGGGGTAATCTTTTGCAGTAGCTGGGAGGGAACATGGCTGGGACAGGGATACCACCTCACGTCAATGCCAGGGTCAGGGAAATCAACTCTCTTCCAAGGAGAAGAAGTTCCTTCTGCTCAAGAAAACGTGGCGGGGAAGATGTCTGGTACTGTTTATCGCCATGGGCTCTGTGGTGAACATTTTTGCATGTGAATCACTCTCTCTTTTGTACACTTTTGTTATTAGTATTTTTGTTATTACTGGTTTTTTTTCTATCTCATTGCTATATCCAGTAAGTTGTTCTTATCACAACCATTTTGTTCCTCCAGTTGGAGGTGGAGAGGGCGAGCCAGGCATGTGTTTTTCAGTGGGAATACTAAGTTGGAGAATCCCATTCCTAAACCATGACACTATTAAATGTTTCATGTTAAACTAGTGTAAATAGATGAACACAGAAATCTCAACCAATCTCTTTGCTGACGGCCTCAGTAAACCTTTCAAAATCCTCATAACTACAGAGAATACAAAATCCTTTTCCCCAATAGTGTTTTTTCCAGATAAACACATTTGTACATGACACACATTTGGGGAAAACAAGCCTCAGATAATAAATGTAATCCTTTAGTCTCTCTGGGCTTCAAACTTCACTCACTACAAAACAATTAGAAGAAAGGCCAGATAACCTGCTAAGGGTAAATGTCCAGCTCCCCAGCAACTGAATGACTGGTAGATGAGAAAGAAATGTGCACATTCGGGGAAGAGAGTGGCTAAGAACATTTTGCTTTCCTGATGGTTTTCATCTAGAGCTAGAAGTGCACAAGTAGGAAAGCGTATCTGGCTTATTACGTAACAGCAAGATGCTGGCAGTTCTTGGTGGTTAAAGTTCTCATTTCACACACCCAGACTGTAAAATCCCAGGTGGTAATACATTGCTCTCCCACCTTTCTATAGAATTAAATGTGGTAAATTTGAGCATTAGACCTTTTCAAAATTTTCATATCAAAGTGGTTTAAATGAGAGATGAATTAGACCATCTGGCTTAGGGAATTCAAATGACTTCCCACTCGCATTTGGTATTTAACTATAATTACACCAATCTATCTGAAACTTTTCACTAGACAAACAAAAATGCCATTACATTCTTGTCCTGCATTTCTGTCCTTGCACATCATTATGCAGTCCTTAAAGCACAGAGTTTTTGTTCCCTTGTCATCCACAGAATATTTTCACTAGCAGAAGGTGGAAATCTGGAACAAAAAATATTTTCTAAACCTGCTATTGGCTCCAAAGAGGAGTAGGATCAAACTTCCCATTCAATGCAACTTCACCACCCTGCAGCAGAGCAGCCTGGGGGATAAAAAACCCACTGAACTCTGTTAGGTGTTGACAGCTGAGGATGACTGTAGTGCTGATCTCCAGCTGAAGGGACACACGCTGCCCACGGACTCCAGAAGTGGCATGTGGTAACAAATGTGGATCCCACACGTTAATGTCCGTTTTCAATTTGATTTTACAGCACAGTCACCTTGTCACAGTAAGAATGAATAAAAATCTGCCTGTGATATATATTCAATGCTTCTCTGTATATATATTCTAGACACACATAGAGTCGTTTGCCAGTAACTCCATTACAGGGCATTTCCAAATTAACAGAGTGATTTTATTTTAAGCTCTTTTTAGGCCACTTAATTTTTTTTTTTTACAGCAATTCTGGTGTAAAAATGTGAGAACTTGCTAATTATTATGTGTTTAGGGGAGTAGCTAGACTTCTTTTTCTTACATTTGACAGGCAAATCAGCTTTGTGAGGCTGTAAAATCTTCAGTGATAAAATGTTCTTCTGCATATTGTCAATAACTTTTTTTTTTGACTGCAAAGCAAATGAAAGTTTCCTAGACCCATAAAGGGCTTTTTTTTTTTCAGGAAGGTAAAAAGATTTAGAAATTTGCTTTCCTGCCAGTCCAATGTAAACTCATCAAGATTCTGTGGGGGAGATTGAGGTTCAAGATTAGCATTAAAAAATATCTAAGGTGAAGGAACATGACCTTAGAGGAAACAACCTGCATTACTTAGATTACATTTATTAAATACATCCTACAATATTTAGACAATAAGGCAAGACAAACTTTTACTCAGGACATTTTTCTGTTCTTTCTCAGACAAAAATACTATTTACCAGACAATCAGGAATTATTTTCAAATTGTGTAAAGACTTCTGTTTTGCTTCTGAATCACAAAAATTTGTGGAGAATATGCCAAAGAAATCTGGTGTCCCATCAATCATCCTTTTCCGTGGAAATAATACAAAAAGAGTTTCTTTTATCCTTAAGCTGCCACATCACATTGTAACTACTCACTTAATCAGAGATCTTGCAGCATGCTGCCAGTCCAGTCCCTGCTGTCACTAGCAAATATGCCTTTTTCTGTCATAAGTGTGGAGTTACTCAAATCCTGATTCTCTTTCTTGCTTAGCCACAATAACCCTTCTTTCCAGACAGCTAACATACAATAAATATTTAAGCTACCTAATAAAGACAGACAGCAGGAAAAAAATCATTCTAAGATTTCTCTAGTGGTTTCATTTGTACTGGCTAAAAAACTGCTATTGAGAGTCCTGGTGTGAGAGAAATGGGGAGAGGATTGCTCTCTCCTGTCACTGGGCTTCCTAGTGACATTTGCTTCAATATTTCTGTGTGAAATCCAAATTACTTTTGCAAGAAGTCCAATGAAACTATGGCTATCTGTTCCTGAATGGTAAAATTAAATTAGGCTTTTAATCCCAGATTTATTTTAAGGTCAGATTGGTAGCGAAATAAATCAAGTAGCAGGAGAAAGAAATGGATTACTAAAGCCATTAGCAGACAGGATGCATAGACACAAAACATAATGACACAGAAAACTTTGCAGTAACTTTCACCAATATGGAAATGGTAAAAACCCGGAACTTTTTTTTACTAAAAGAAGAAAAAGGCAGATCAACAAAAAGTATCAATCGAGTAAAAATCATGAATTAGAATAAAGTGGTTTTGAACAGTAGCGATCCACGGCCTCTAGTAATCCTTGACAAGTACAACAGTTTGCTTGTATTCTTGAGTTTAAAATAATAAATGGCATGTCCTATACAGAACAGTCCTATTTTTGGGAGAGGGAAGTCTTGTGAATGTATTCATACCAACTCCTGGCCTATCAATTCAAACTTCTTTCTATAAATCTCATCTCCCCCCTGTATCCTGTCTCCACCAAAACACCCTTCTCCTCCAAAAAGTAATAAAAAACTATTCTCTGGAATTCACCAAGGTCCAGCAGCAACTCTCATTCATCTAACAGGAACATGTGTCTGCTTTACATATAAAACAGTTGGTTACTCTGATCTGTATCACATCAACACATGGATGGCTCAGAAAGATCTTTGCTCCATTTCAGTAAGTGGTACTTAAATAACGAGGGCCCTAAATAATGCACACTGTTTTCCAACACTTTCTAACAGGAAACAGATGAGGAAGAAGGGTTGAGATGTACTAAAACCCATCTAAGATCTATGATAAAGAGTGAATAGAAAATGTTTTTCTTATTTCAATTTCACAGAATCACAGAATGGCTGAGGTTGAAAGGGACCTCTGGACATCACCTTGCCCAATCTTCTGTTCAACCAGGATCACCTTGAACAGGTTGCCCAGGACCATGTCCAGGCGGCTTTTGAATGCCTTCAAGGATGGAGATTCTAACACTCCTATACATTCATTTCAGAAAAATTATGAAGCTGTCTTTAAAATGGTGCAAAAAGGAAATAAATTGTGTTTTGTTCTTCTTTTTTTTAATTTCTAATGAAGACTAAACCTAAAATTTTTGCCAAAAGGTTTTGTTGTATTTTTAAATTGTTTTTAGGGTCAAGATTGCTGGTGGTCAAGGTTTTAACAAGATTAGTGGTCTATATGATCAGGAGAAGAACATAAATACAAATAGAACATTGATAGGTTTTTCCAAGTTATTGCATAACACACATTTAATATTTAATACACATACACTTGTGCAGCACTTTGCACATTTTAAAAGCAAAATGGGAAATAATGTAACTAAATTTTACCAAAATCTGGAACATATGCTATATAATAAAAACTTTAATTACTGCAATTATTTCTTTTTATTTAATTCTTTGTTTAGAAACAAGGCCTTCCTGATTGTGTATTGCAATAGAGGATTTATGGTCACTCTTTTTCTAAGGAGAAGTTAAAATTTATCTTCTGTGTAGCAAGTGCATGCAATATTCCGTTTCTTCTGTCATCTAGTGTTCATCCAAGAGTAGTCACTACCACAGCTTTTCTGGAATCAACTCTTCATAGAATGAATCCCATTTTGAAGCAGTAACCATAGCAATACCCTTGTCCACTGAAAATTTTCATTAAACACTGCTTTCACAGATAGCATTAATCATAGCCCTGGTCCTAACCTTGCAATATCAAATAAAATGAAAATATTTTAATTACATTGAAAAGTTTCAGACTTTACCCTCAAAAATGAAAATGATAAATTTTGGTGTCCCAGAGGTTGCACGTTAAAAATACCTAAATCTGCAAACTGCAGGAAGACATTTTTGTGGAATGACACTATCTTTCTAAATATCTACATGCCAAATCACTAATTTCTGGTGGACTACTAAAAAAGAACAAATCCTAAGAACAAACTAGTGTAAAATATCACCACTACCATGTGAAACACATTTGGCCACTACTCTTCAAGCCAACAAGTAAATGCAAAAAGGAAAGACACATGCTCAGGGAAAATAACCAAACAAAACCTGTTTAAAGGAAATTTAAAAATCATTTCATAGGTAGAGTCCTGTATCAAAGGAAAGAGCTTCCTAAAAATGTATATAAAAGAGCACATCTGAAGGCAGTACTAATCCTTCTTCTCTTCCATGAATCGACACATTTGGTCTTACAAATAATTCCCCAAAGAAAATAAGGAGCCAGAAAGGGCTCAATAAAAACAATTAACTTAGAAACTTTAAAGAAAGATCTGTCTCCTTTCCCTGCAACGTCCCTCTGGGGACATAAATGGGATCTGACCCAAGCTGAACTTGGCCTCATCCCTAAGTACACGCTGTGCACACTGAGAAAACGCATTTAATCTGAAATAGGCAAGTGCCAAATAAGAAAATTCTGAGGACTGACTCTGAGATGGAAGAATTTTTGCAGCTGTTAAAAAATTTTAGGTCTGGAAAATGTACGAGAAGATTTCCAGGTGAGATTTGCAATGTTTCCTAGTGTTAGCAACGTTAACAATAAATTCAAGTTAGTTACAACACCGCCAGCACAGTCACTATGGCATTATACTACTTGCATTATGGGATTTGGCAGGTGGTGGCAAGCACAGTTTTAGATTAAATTAAAGTAACTATGAGATACAAGTTTTGTACGTATACATTTCACCCTCTAGGAAAAAAAAAGAAAAAAAAAGACGGAGAAAGAAAATAAGAAAATCTCTTAAAATTGCCTTAGTTAAAAAGGCATGAATTACTTTTTAGCCAGTAATAAAAAAAATAATTAATAAATGAGTTTCAAATAATTTGAAATTAGCATTTACCCAGGATTGACATAAAAATCTAGGTTCCAACAGGAGTGCAGTATTAAAAAATTTCTCATGAAAAAATAAAATTACATTTGAATTTCTATAAAGGTCTTTTTCTTCACAATCATGTTAGAGAAAATTATCAGTGAACCCTTTATGTCAATCAAATGATATTAATGTCAAAAACCTTGGTGAAAGAAAACTTACTATTTTTACATTCATTTTTTAAAATACCGCTGGATGAGATCCTTAAGTAGGATAAACCAAGCAATAGGACAAGAGGCAATGAGCAGAAACTGAAGCACAGGCAGTTCCACTTGAACATGAGGAAGAATTTCTTTACTGTGCAGGTGACCGTGCACTGGAACAGATTGTCCAGAGAGGCTGTGGAGTCTCCCTCACTGGAGAACCATCTGGCCACAACCTGTGCCATGTGCTCTGGGATGACCATGCTTGAGCAGGGAGGCTGGACCAGATGAGCACTGTGGTCCCTTTCAACCCGACCAGTTATGGGATTCTGTTTAATTCTGTTACACAGAATACCAACTCCAGCCAATAGGTCACGTCACATTTTTTCACTGAGGATCCAGATGTGGGTTTCCCAGGCTTATTTGACAAGTAAAGGGTAATAAGCCCCTCAGGAGCTCTTGCCTACCACTAAGTCTTCCATTGAAGAATTTAAAATGGAGGTCAACAATGGCAAGACATATGACCTGATTATTTGGAATTTATAAAGAATTTGACAAATTTCCACAAGATAAGCCTCCTTTCAATGAACACTCCAAAGAAACAAGCGTGACAGCAAAGAAAAGGTAGTATAAGAGGGAAAATAATAGTGTGAACTTTTCTGAGTCAACTGCTAATTCCCAAGGAATATGAAGTATTCCTATACTGCTGCTGCACAAATCATACGTGAAGAGTCTTCTGCTTAAAGAGATCTATTGAGCATTATGAAATACTGAGACCAAGAGCAACCTTGGAGCCTCCTGACTGCTGTAGTAATTCCCAGAAGAGCGGAATTATTTAGTGACAAAAAGAATAAAATGAAGGTGTAGAACAGATGTAGATGCATGGAGAATTGATTTGTGCAGCAGATAGCAATTCGCTGTGATGATTTTCAGTAGATAACAGCTTAAGAGAGTAGAAGAACAAAGATCACACTCTTCACAATGTAAAAGAAGTCTCACCACTAAAATCACATTTAAAAATGGAAATAAGATATTACAGTTTAGCTAAGTAAGAAGACATACAATTGAAAGTCATACCTGCTCTCTTTGTAGTCAAGGCCAATTCTTCAGAGCATGTGTTGAATGCTTCATGAGCCAGCTAAAAAGATGCCACTTGAAGGCCAACTTGTAGGACAGGAGGGATGTGTTAAAAAAGTTCTGGCTTGGTTCTTTTCAACAGCTTCAGTAAGGAAAGTCAGGATCTACCATATGCTTTCATAGTTTGAAAAAGGACTAGAAGTCACTTTCTGGAACAATGAATCAATAAACCTGAGCAATGCCTAGAAGCATATTTATAGGAATTAATTTTCTGAACAAAAAGACAGTTTTACAGGTATCATTAATGGCTGTTGATATTTTTGTTTACATGTATGGGTAGTCCATGTGCTGACCTTCTGAATCTATTGTAGGGAAGAAATGACAGTACCTTGTCTAGAAACAGTATCTGGTCTGGTAAGATTGAGGGAAGGGCTCAGATTACACTACAAGTAGACCATACCCTGAGAAACAGTAACAATTATCATAACCACTAATCATTTACAATTGTTTCCCCCTTTATTTTTTGCCAGATAGTGTCTGCTAGATAGCCCTGTAACATACCTTTACTAAATCACAGCTGTGTGACAGTCTTCCATGGGGTAAAGGCAAAGCTCAGTGGACATCAGTTCCTGTGGCTCAATGCATCACATCTTAGATGCTCTGGTATTCTTATACTGAGTTGATGATTATTTTTTGTGGCATGTGAAATTGGTCCTACAGAACTCAAGGGAATGGAAGAAATGATACTTTCATATTAACACACAAATTAAACACTTAAAAAAAATTTACATGTTGAGAGTTATGCATTGCAATCACTGTCTTAAGGGAGAGTGACTAGAATTTCTTACCATGAGAAAAATGTAGCTTTGGCAATTTGCAGATGTTTGCTCCATGAGCTGGTGTAATCCCAGAAGTGTTTAAATTAAATGTTGGCTACAGATTGATGCAGACAAAGATCATAAAACTAACAGAGCCTTCACTTAAAGTAAGGAGGAGCAAGAGGGGTGTGAGGCTTTCTCACCCTCAATATGTTGTTCTTTTGCACAATTCTGCATTGGTAGTTTACTATTTTTTACACTTCTGCCTTGTTTTTTTCTCCTGTTTACAGTAATTTTTTTTTTTTACAAGAGCTGGACCAAGAACACTTTAGAAAAATTAGAAACAAACTTCACAAGCACAATATTTATTTCTTTTTGAGATAGATAAAATGGTAGGGAAAAGCAGCTGGCTATTTTGAGCCAGTACAACCAGGACAAATGGAAAGTTGACACACCTGACAGAGCAAATATGTTTTGTAAAGATGAAGTACATAGACCAGAAAGGCCACTGTTGTGGGACTGTCCCGTCTGTATAACCTCACTGTGCCAAAAGAGAAAAATCTTTCCCTTTCTTCCACCACACTTGGGCAAGCATGAGCAGCAGCACTACCACAAAGCCCTCAGGCACATGCAGTTCCCCTTCAGCAAACACTCAGTCTGTGCACAGCCGAACCCTCTGCGGCCGGGTCGCAGCACAACTGAGACATCAGCTGCCCAGGAGCACGGAGGGCAGCACAGAGATGGGCTGTGCCAGGCAGCACAGGTTTCCAAAACCCTGCCCTGCTCATGACAGCACCATTCACTCTGCTGTGTCAGAGGACACGGGGGCTGCACAGCAAGGTTCCTGTCTGCACGTAGAAAGAAAAAGACCCAGCTCTGTACAGCAGCAAATAATAGGAATTTTGTGCAATTTTATTCCTGCTGTTTAAGATTATTAGGCTTTTTTTTTCCCCATTGTTGTGTAAGGGTATTCAAGAAGCAGTGGAGTGGGAGACAATTTAAAATACATTGACCTCTAATTAACAGTAACAGACACTTTACAGATTTGAAAAGAGGAAAAAAGAGAGCTTCTTTCACTCACTTTCTCATTTTAATTGAAATCTAAGTGTGGCCAGACAACAGCTAACCAGGCAGCTAGTGCTTATGGTGAAAGTCAGATCTACGAATCACAGGAGTGAATTGTAAATTAGGGGATCTACTCATTGCCTCTTTGGCCTTAAGACGTCAACACTGACGTTTTTTATCTTTACAAAACTGATATAGGAAATTTACTTAGATGGAAATACTTTTTCTGCTATTATTGCTGATTCAAATGAAAGTAACTATGCAGAGAGATAAAATAGTAACACCATTTCTACTACATGAAAATCAAGCTATCTTAATGGACAAGAGATACAACTGTCAATGGTATTATTCCACTTTTATGTCAGAATCTGAGTAAATTACCATTTATATAAACAAAAACTCTGGGCAATTCCTTGTACTGAGTCAAACAAGCACTTGTAACGGATATACTAAAGTACATCTGGACAAACACCTGCTATAAAGCTACTTCTGAGGAACAACTTAATGTGTCAGGAATGTCCTCAGCTTCTGGGCTGCTTAATGGTGCAATTCCTACAGATGCCACTGTGGGAACTGCACTCATGTCAGCACCCATTGTCTAATTTCTGATGTGAAGATATGCTAGAAGGCTACATAGCCAAATACAAACATATGTGGTGAAAGTACAAGGGGAAAGAGCAACATGAGCAATGAATTTAAAATCCTCACACTTTTTTATTCAATGACAGGATCAGTCAGCTACTCAGATACATAGATGCTGTCCCAATGCTTTCACATTCTGATTTTTCTCCTGTCTTCCTTTCCTTTGAACTTGCCTTACTTTCAGCATTACTATGTTGGGTTGTTTTTCTGTTTTGTTTTTTTTTTTAACTAGGAATTGTCTTTCCATGAGCAAAGATTATATTCAGGTACATTTTCAAGGCATAAATTAGAACTACGATTAGGTCTGCAAAATTATTAAGAGTAATCAGTCTTATCTGAATCATGCATTTTAAGATGCTGTGCCTTCAAAAATGCCTCCTTCCTATATTCTGCCAGGATTTCTAAGTACAGATGCTACAGTTTTCAATGCTGAAGGTAGTAGTCCTGCTAAACATTTGATTTCCTTCTTTCACTGGAAACTAATCTATGTTTCCAAACACAGGGGGGAAATTGAGGGAAACAAGTTCATTTGCACATGAAGAAGCACAGACTGGTACCATCATTCTTGTGCTGCTGTGGTGTCATCTCCCACTGTGCATACTCTGAGTTACACTAACCTATAAACTTGTGACATTCACTGGGTCACAATTAATCACAATGATGACACAGCACAGAGACACTAGCTTTGCATAAATCTTCATCACACTAAGCAAATGTGAAAACTTCCCAACACAAAATAAATACAGAAACTTCCCTATAGACACAACTGTATTGTTCAGGTAGCTGTCAGATGTTACAGCAATAAGAATTCTCAACCCAGTTTTAACCATTTCAAACTCAATACTAAAATGTTTGACTCCTACGAACCGAGCATGGTTTTGATAGCTATTTCTTACTTTGGGTGAATTGGCTTGGATCTTACTGGTGGTATCTTGTTGCGATAGTGAGCAACAAGAGTTCCCTGGAGTCCCCAGGCAGGTGCAAAGGAGGAATCTTTACTGCCAAAAACCCAGCCTTTTTATGCGGTTAGTCAGATATCAGTTTACATAGTTTTAAGGCACAACAAACCCAATTCAACCAACTACTCTACATGATAGTGTGAACATGCGATGGTCACGCAGTACGTTTTTCTACCTCTGTTCTAGCTGAGTCACTCTCCCACAGTCCTTTTCTACTTAGCCTAAGTAACAGGCCAGAGCCATGATTTTACAAGGCCTTCCCTTTACAAAGCTTTACTTATGGTAACAGTACCTGTAAAATTATCTCTAGGTTTTGTTTTCTTCATTAATGAATGTTTACACTAAAAAAAACAAATAAAAACTTCACCCAACAGACTTTGAATTAAAGCATGTTTCAGTTCCTTAACACTAATGCAGCACAATGGAATTAATGTGCATTAATAAAATTTACTACGTAAGTATAAAAAACCGAACAAGTTCTGAAGAAGTTTTGCATAATGCACAAAACCAATCAAATTTGAATTACAGTGTACTTTCAAAGAACTCCATTATTTTTAAGAAATAAGGAAAAAGAATCATGGCATTATGACTGCAAAACTGGATTCTTCCATTACTACATTGCTATTGCCAGGTGTTTTTTAAAACAAGAGAAAAGCTCAGTAATCTTTGCTAGCTTTCAAACAAAATCAACATATTTCAATAATCCATACTCTCTTCTGACACCCCAGACTTGAGAAATCTTCTTGGGGCCCTCCAGCCCCCTCAGGCACATGGAAATCAATCAAAAGCACTACATTTACAGTAGAAGAGATCCAATCTCTTCTTCACAGAGACCAAAGTCCAACAGACAATCTCACTGAAACATGTCAGTATGTAAGTCTGTGAACTAAATAAACTATGAAAAGGGAAAGGAATTAGAGACCCTCCCCAAAAATGTGTATCTGACATCGATGGCAAGACCCATAGAGCAGACCCTCAGTGCCTTGTGCTGGCTACAGTCAGCTCTTCAGAAACTACACTTGCCTGCTGATCAGAATAATGACCCAAGCTGGAAAGATGTGTATAAAATTTTTCTTTTTTCTTTTTAATTCAGCAGACTGCTGAATGCTCCACGAGTTTACAAAACAGCTGCGAATGTTATGGGCAGAGAGGGTGAACAGGTGACCTCTGTCCATCTTGATTTTAACTGATAAATTTCAACCATCTTGCTAAAAATGGTTACAGGCATGAGCACCACTTTTGTGCATATCCCCGTCTAAAGTTTTAATCAAATTTTTCTATGGAGTTGTGTGGAAAGCTGCTGAAAAGACATAAAATGTCCTGCATTATTACTAACACTACAGAGATTCTTTTTAAAAATAAGCACACGTTTCACTTGTAAAACTCACATTCAAGGGGACACATACCGTGCAGAAGTCTCTTTTTCAGGTGATTCAATGAGCATCTGAAAAACAACAAAAAATTCAAGTGGAGGTGTCATCTTTTAGGCTAGGCAACTCCGTTTCCCATTCTTGCTCTGGTTCCTTAACTTCAGAGTAATTTCTTCTGCCACTCAACTGGATCAACTAACAAATTAGAAAACTGCACCCATCTTGCATAGCAAGTACAGAGACACTATGTTAACAGAAACCCAATTGTGACAAAAGGTTTGATTCGGCATGTCCAGTATCATATTTGCGTCTAGGAGGTGGCTGAGTTATTTAAAACTTTGTGTTTTAATTAGTCACCCAGTGGTACCTGGTTAAGTTAGATTCTTCCAATCCACTGTATTCTTCTTCATGTTCATACCAATCTCTCTCCACACAGGAACTTGCTGACAAACTACTTTACTGTCCACTGCACTAGCTGAAATGAAATTGTGAATGATTTGCAACTAATATATTTAAATTAGTTGAAAAAACAGTAAAAATAATAACAGTATTTCAAATAAATTTTTACTGCCACAACTTTATTTAAATTCAGTTTTCAAAAGCTTTTAGTAATTAGCAATATATTCACTGCTCTCACAAAGAATCTGTAAATACAAATACTTTTTAATATCCTATGAAGCATAAAATTAATCCACATCCTGATAAACTTTTACTATTCTACCCAGGTAGTGGTATTTTTAAATAAGAATAAAGGAAATCCAGTTCTTGTCCATGTGCACAAAACAGGCAAAAATTTTCCTACTATCATTATGGTCCATCTTCCTCAGTCTTGTACAATAATCCAATTTTCGTATAAGCAAACTAAAGACATTAATTCATTTTTTTCTAAACTAAGCATATGTGCCTTGACTCAAGAGACTCCTTTCAGAGACTATATAATATTTTATTGCATCAAGCTTGGTATTCCTTACTTTTCAATGAAACTGAGATTTATAATTCCACACATTCTCAGAAGAGCACAAGGATCAATCAGCGTGTCTGAAAATCTCCAAATTTATATCACTGCCTTTGCATATCTATAAATACGTGTGCAGAACTGTGAGATCAAGAAAAAACAACAAATGACAGCAACACTGTAAAAATAGTCAAGGGCTCCCTACTGCTTTCTGCATGACTGTAGTCATGAGGACAGACATCTGTGCAAATTTTTGCATTTTATGGAAAGAAGGAATAAGCTTCTGAATGGTTTAGGTATTTAGTACATTTATATGATCAGCCTTTGCCTTTATTTATTCTACCTGCTCCTGATTTCCTGCATTTCTTTAATGCAGGAAAGAAGAGCACAGTGAAGTAGTTTCCAGTTCATTTGGTATCATGAAAGGTAAGCAACACCACAGTTTTAATCCATAGACAGTTACCTATCTTTTAAAAAAAGAAAGGACGTTTTCAAAGGAAGACTTACACTACATCAACCTCTTCTCTGGCTTCTCCTCAGGAATACGTAACAATTCAATTTTTTGTTGTTGCTGTTTTAGTTTTGGACCACAAAAGTTATTCCAAATTATCCAGATTCTCCACTATCACTGTTCTTTAGTGAATTCAACTATTTTGACTTACTTCTGAATTTATGCTAAGTAGCTTTAATACCCAGGGACTAAAATGCATGCATACTCCCTCCTCTTTCAGTTCAGTGGGGAATTTTCAGGGAGGAAAGAATAGAAACTTCTTTTATGCTTTTCTGCATGACAGTTTCCAGAAAGGTCTTCATACTGTAATCCCTTTAGACAAAACACATTATGAATTCTCTTTAATTCTCCTAATATCACAAGTTTTAATGAAATTAATTTTCAGTTTGTCATCCAATGACTACTTGTTACATCAAAAAACTTCCCCACAACGGTACTTACTGTATCAGCCAATAATGACAACACTTTTTCTTTAGCTTCTTTATTTAAAATCTGTTTATATATCAGTGAATTTCAGTTGTAAGAAACTGTTCTCTGACAAAATCCCACTATCAGAATGGTAAACTCTTAACTATCTTTATTTAAGGAAATAACACAACTATGCCCCACAAATTATGACAGAGCTTGAAAAGAACTATCTCTCTCTTTCCTTACTATATAATGAAGACAATGTCATAAAAGTATGTAACAAAGCCATAGAAAAATCAGGGAAATTACAGAAAACCAAAAGCTCCCTGTGGGTTTTGCCCTATTCAAATATTTTTTAATGGAAATAAAACATTAATGGCTTTATTCAAATAAATATATATTTTAATAGGCAAAATGCATCTGCTGAAACATGAATTCTTTCTGATTCTAAATTTAGGACTAAGCAAAAATTCAAAATGATGGGCTATACTGGCCAAAGGTTGGTTACAAGAGTTTTTATTTTGCAAACTATACAGAAACAGTAAAAAAGAAAATGCATTATACTTTTCAATATTACATAAGATAAACATTAGATTTAGTATTTACTGTGTAGAAATTAATTCAAATAAGAAACTGATTTTCCTTTTAATTAATGATGGGAAACCAGTGATTCATTTCTAAATTATACAACCTGTAGTAATACATTATACAGGTCATGTCAATTTTATTGTGGGCAGAAAGAAACAGGTAAGATATGAATGAAGATGGTGGAGTCCCAAAATCTCGACACAACTAATTAACATGCTAACATAAATACAGTGATTAAAGTAATTTTCTCTACAGTCAAATCTTAAGTGCTACTCTACACAATAAGTATAATCTAGACCACATGGTAATTACATAATAATAGGAAAAAAAATTAAAATAATCCATTTTCTTCATTCCAGCAGCAGTACCTATACTGGTATTAATTTGGTAATTGGGTGTGCTTAGCTATTGCCTAACATCTTATACTGGTATGCATGCTAAAACCTCTCTAGTTCTATTTTGCAAGGCACCTTTACAATACGTTCTCTAAGTTTCTGCACTAGTAACAGAAAACAAAATGAATTAAGATAAAGAGCAAAACTATTTCCTGAAATAAGAAAATAAAAAGCATCATTATACATTTATTAAAAACTACCTTGGGGCAAGTGACAATACTCTGAAATACAGCCATGTATAAAGGTAATACAATTTTAAGCAAATCTTTTTCCCCATGTAAATATTTTACGCCAGTCTGATTAGAGACAAATACAGAGAAACTGCAAAGGGTGAAGCAATGTTTCAGTAAATAATGATAAAGCTTATACGACCTTGACGTGAAACCAAAAAAAGGAAAGACAAGAAGATTTTAGAATTACAGAACTGGTGCTTGTCCATGCTACTGCTTTTGAAAATTCCTTTTAATAATGTAGCCATTTCCTAATAAAAATGTAACTACAATTGCAAACCCGAAGGAGGACTTTGCTACAGTTTTCCCTCCTGATTTTTCTCCATACCTTTGGTTAATTAAAGGCTGGTTGAGATGCTACTTGTGCACCAATGTTTTTCTACTGCAATACATTTCTGATTCATTAAATGGACAACTGCAGGGCCTAAAACACTGATGGAACTGAAGTTACAGTATGCATTCTGAAGAGGACATGCACAGTTCCAAGTAAGGGCAAGTATCTTTTCAGCAGAATTTTGAAGAGACTGGTTGACTTTCTAGTGTGTTTTGCACATATATATATTTTCAGTAGCACATAACATTTTTTTCTTCAGGCTAGAATTCCAATGTGTTTTCTTCAGCGCAACGGCATTTAAAAACTCAAAAGCACATGATATAATTATTCTTATTTAAACAAAAAAAGTCTATGACTCCAGCTGCAATGTTTGAAATAATTATACAAAATATACATATTTGTTAGAACCCTTTTGATCTTGGAGAGAAAAGGGATTTTATGAAATGTCATCTTGTGAAATTTAGAAAGGTACAACATATGGACCCCTTAATATCATCAAATATATCCATCATGATCATCGTCATCATCATCATCATCTCCTTCATCTTCATCATCATCTTCGATTTCATCTTCATCATTCATTATTTCATCTTCATCATCTTCATCATCTGTCCATTCATGGAAATCGCCAGAGGCAAAATCACCTGAAGTCTCTAAATCGATAGCTAAAAAGGTATGATAGTTAAAGAAAAGAAGATACACTACATATTTATAGTATATTTTACATAATCATACAAAAGGCACACCAGAATATTTACTGTCAGGACAACTACAGAGTGTGACATAAATATAAAATATAAATAATATGAAGAGTCTTTTGTCATAAAAAATCCACCTCAATATTGAATGAATTTCTCCATGTTAACAAAAGGAGACAAATTTTATAGCTTTGCAGAAATATAATGAGTGTTAGGAACAATTGAAAAAAATTTAACTCCAACTTACAGATGACAATAAGGACTACTGATAATGTACACTGACTATTGTTCACTTCTTACATATTATCTTGAACTATATTGAACTGTCCATTTATCTAGAAAGGATCCTAGATCAGATGGACAATAGGCCTGAGCTTGTACCTCAAATACTGTATTCAATTTACTCTCTGCTTCAGCTATGTTCTTTTGTTGGAGAGGAAGTGAAAAGGAGTCATAAATGACTTTTTTTTTTTTTTTAAAGAGGAAAAATACTTTTTTTTTCATCTTTTATATCTGGGACATCAAATAAAGGTGACATGGGAATTCTTGGAAGAAGCTGCACAGTGCTGTAGGGAAGGGAAAAATAAGGGAAGGTTTAGTGTGCTAAAAACTTTTGGCAATTCCCTCAAATATAAACTGAAAAAAATGTCAAATCGAATTCACTAGCATGCTGATTACCCAAAGGAATTTCATGAAACATTCTGGGACTTATCTAATACTGCTCTAGAAAATTAATTTTTCCTGGGTTTATATACACCATGCCAAGCACATATAAGGAGTCTATTAATAGTTGACACAGTGACAGGAGTTCCAAAAAATAATGAAGCAGTAACAATATTATAATTTGTTATTTTTTGTATCAAAATCCATCTAGTTGGGTCCCACATTTCTAACTGAAGAAATTTAACCTGGCTGGCAATCAAAGGGAATAAAACCTCTAAACCAAACACCACAAAAGGTTCTTAACTTACCACATTCCGCCGCGCCGTTTGTTCTGGATCCTGACACCTCATTGCCGTATCTGTCAACACACCAGCACTGCCCCAGGCTTCCATGGCACTGACTTGGTTTGTAATACCCATCCTCATCACAGAAGGGGATGTACTGCCCTACAAAATAGATGTGTATATATATATATATATATCTGTATATGTTGAACAAGTATATTAAAATCCATGTCTTGGGCAATGCCACAATTATAGCAGAAAGCAACCACCTTTTGCTGTTTCATCGTTCCAGACTGCTTTAGTAGTACTAAATTCAGTTGACCCAAAGTGACTGATTATATCTAATGTGGGACGGAAAATAACACATATCAGCCTTGGACTGCTTTCAAGAAATAAAGTGAGCGATCTTCCTTTAAATTTTTTGTTGATCCTGTGATACATATTTCTTACTCCCTGAATATCTCAGTCCAGATTTTCATTGCATTCTGGTGAAAACACTCAAAAGTAGGACCCACTCCTGAATGGGAAGTTCTATCATCTGTCGAGTACTAGCAAGTCTGAATAGTAAGGGCCAGACTTCCTGACTAACAAACTATTTGCTACAAGGTGTTATTTGTGTTTAATATGTATTTTACAAGCCACTAATTTACATATTAATATTTAATTATTCCATCACAGGAGAGAAATGCAGCATAACACACCACAAAAACCTGTAAAAAATTAGTATTAAATTTCCATTTATACATACAAGAGCGGCTTATTTTGTGAGGTAATGACTTGCCTATTGCTGAATAATCCACTGTTTATCACTTGGGCCAAATGGAGACCACAATGAACAACATATTCATATGAAAGCATTTGAAGTGTATTGTTCTTGTTAGAAACCATCCTTATGAGAAGTACAGTTTTGATTGCTTCGGGCCAAGCCTTTTATTGCAGCTTTTACACAGTGGCTAGTGGTAAATGAAGACTTTACACTTCAGAAATATTGATGCAGTATAAACTGATTCACAACAAAGATTTCAATTACTTACAGAATACTACAGTTAAAGGATCAGCAGAGATACTACTTTAGGAGTACCTTATGCTGTCCCCTCTGTAACTGTAAAAATGTACCTTCTATCACGGTAATAAAACAGATGTAAGAGCTTTTGGTAGGTAAGGTAATAAAACTAAGTTTAATAGCTTTCAAAAATTTCATAAATTTTGCTGCTGAGATTTACTGTGGTCTATCTTCATTGGATTAATATCGATTTTGTGTTGCTGTTTAACTAGGATTATTTATGTAAGTAATAAAACCTTCAAAAGAATGATCTATGGCTCACCTAGGAGCTTCTTTCCTCCGTGCTGCTTCTGAATGTTGCTGAGTTCTGTCTGGCAAGGTGGGTCTAAAACAACATAAAAAATGTTTTACAGGTTACATAGTATCTAGGACAGAAAGCACATGACTACGTTTTCAGTTTGCTATGTTGTAAGGTCACTCTAACTACTGATCTTATGAAACACACGCACCTAAAATAAAAGAATTACCACATCTTGTTACAGCTTCAGAATTATGAACCTGTGCACCTCCACGGATTTGTGCAGAACACCACTCCCAGTTAACTCATCTCCAAGTGAGCATCTAGTCACTAGCCTGGAGGATCAAGGAATGCTACACCAAAATAGTAACTCTATCACACCCTACTTTACTGGTCTATAAAAATCAAGAGTGCAACTGTGAAGTTTGCCTCACGTGTTGTTAAAAACAGGACGGCTCTTTTAATTTCTTCTCTTTTGTCCTTTTTAGAAGTCATGTTCAAATTTTGTATTTCACATACTACACTAAGAAAATAAGACCTTTTCCTTCACTGAAATCTGCAAGATTGTGATTCTCTGGCAACAATTTAAGGCTGGATCCCATGGGTACAAAGCCCCATGTGCAGCAAACTAACTTAAAAAGGGAGGCCAAACTTTAGATGGCTCTAAGAAGCAGAATACGTATTAAAATTCAGTCTTCCATTCTTCAGTTATCGGTTAACCTAGTTCTGAATAATTTAATTTTCTACTGTCCATAAAAGAAAGTTGAAGTATGCCCCATGAATGGAAAGAAAGTAAGATGTGAATGTGTTTACATCATTGTTGAGTAAGTGAAAGAATCAAAGACAGCAAAGCACTAATTAATCTCTGAACACTGGTACTGCATACCACATTAGACCATTAGCACCAGGGCATTTCTCATTCTGAACCAGCAACAGAATTACTGAGTTTACTCACAGGTGTCTTTAGCTTGTACCGTTCCCAGACAAACTCTTACATTCCATGAATATTAAATGCATTTTCCATTTCAGCAGACTTTGATAATTTATAATACATCTTTGCCATGTACTTAACTCAAGGATCCCTTTTTCTCCATGCAGATAGAAAAAGGTGTTCTGAGCTGGTTTAAAGATGAGTAAGACTGGCCTAGCTCATTGATGCAGAACACACGTAAGACCAGAACCCAGTCACTGTGCAGGGCACCACGGTAACAAATGCCTAGATGAAGTGGGGATCAAAAATACACTTCTGGTGAACACAGAGCCTCTTGGCTGGCACAGCCCAGTTATTCCAACAGGCCTTTGGTATTATCTAAGAGAGTAAATAAAAACTAGTAGACAATAATAACCCCTTACTGACAGCAGGCTATTCATTTCTTTTGGTTTTACATTTTAAATAACATTTACATATCCAATACATTTAAAGACACTTATAAATGTTTCCAGAGGCCTCAACTCGTGGGCCAGGCTTTTTACACTAAATCTATAATGATTCTTTTTAAAGTGAAGGCCTTAAGAGTAGGCTCCACTTTCAAAAAAACACTGTCAACATGAGTCTTAATGCTAGAAGAATTTTTCAAGAGTTGTCTTTCCAGACAGTTAACCAATTTTCTCTGTGTGCTCTTGAAAAATCACTGAGATTTGATATCATTGGGTGGGTATTGGGTTTTAAGAATTCCATCTTTAAGTATTTGCTGAGGCTACATAAAGTTTTACTTTTTTTGTTGTAAGAATTACTTTGATGATGATCATGCTCACTATTTCATTACCTTTTAAAACTAATGTTTCTGCCTTTCCCAATATTTGAAGATTTAAACTCTTGATGCTACAACATTCTGAGGATTGATTATTTCTTAAACTAAAGGTATTTTCTACTACCCTTAATCCAATAAATGACAGTCATTTATCATACAAATATCACACGTAATAAGGATCTAGGATTGGGGTGGATTTGGCAGGGTTAGGTTAATGGTTGGGTTATGTCACAGAACGTTTCCTACCTATTCTATTCTACTCTATTCTATTCTACTCTATTCTACTCTATCCTATCCTCTCCTCCGAAAGAGATGAGAAATATGCCGATGGAGAAGAACTAGTCAAATTGGAAGAATACGTGTATTCTTTTTCTATGAAAAATAATCCTAAATTAGAAACACAGATCCGCACACATGAGCACTAACATGTGGAAATGTAACAATTATGGATGACACCTAAAGAAAAAAAATATTCATTTATAGCTATAAATATTTGGTGGCTTAATTACAAAAAGGAATACCACTAACCAAGAGGTAACAAGGCAACATGAGAAAGTTACTTACCCAAACCACTCTTCTTCTCAGAAGTTAGGTCTTCAAGATTCACACTTAAGCTTTGCTTCTCAGCATAAAAGCAGCAAAAACTCTTAACAATACTAAATCACTCTCGTGCTTAAAACTGTCAAAGAGAATGGCAGGCTAGAAGTTCAACCAATTCTTTTTGGCTCACAGCACATTCTTTTTCCTCTCTTCCCAAATTATAATGCCTCCCTCTTTATTTGCCGGTTAGTTCCTAAATTTGAAAAGCTTTTTTTTAGATTTCTGAAATTATTTCAATGAAAAGAGCAGTCACTGGACAACCTATGGCAGTCTTGAGCCAAAGAGGAAAAAAAAAATCCTTTACAAAAATCAGCATGGTAGCTTCTTCAGTCATGCACGTAACACCAGCCATTCACAGTTCGTCAGTGCTCAACGTACTGGTGCACACCAGAGTATCCAATGCTATTAACACTGGCCCTTGAGACATCAATATCCAGTCACGTCAAGAAGTGCTTCAAGGCTAGCACAATTAAGCTCTGATTTACCAAAATGGCACATTAACAGATCAACTGGAGTAAATCTGGTAGGTTTGACAAAGAATGTCTATGATTTTTAACAGATAGGTCTCAAGCAGCTGTTACCCACTCAATGCTCCTCCAACTTTCAGAGACTCTCCTCCTTAAGCAGACACAAAACAGTGATTTTCCACCTATCAAGTAGATAATATTTGGCAGAGCCTCTAGTTTCTGGAATAGGATCCACTGCAGATTAGGCCGCCTAGTGATGTCTTGCCTGTGCTTGGGGTTAAGCATTATAGTTGTTGGGACATCCAAGGTTTGTACTTCAGGGATTGGAAGCACCAACACTACACTGCAAGAAGTCCTCCAGAGGATCTCACTTATGATCATCATTAATCTTGATAAAGGCATGTTACTGCTTCCTTTATAATCATCTATAAATATATTTGAAGTCCTTGTAATCTTAAGACTGGCAAATACAAATTATGATAATTATCATCCTTCTGTAAGAGGGACTGTTTTTAAAGTAATGAAGATGCCTTCCAGGCATGACAGACAGAAGAGCCTGCAAGAAAACGTATCTAGAGAAGTGCTGGACTAACAAATCCATGCAGAGGCCTGCAGTAAAGAAATACTTTGCTGCTAAGCATTAATATTCCCAGCAAAATTGGCTACTCTCCTACTCTGACTCAGTGATGCAACAATACAAGGCTGCAGTAGTGAATTACTGGCAGAAAAAAATTCAACGTATATAAAGGCCAACATTGCAAAGGCCTCAGCATTTGGGTAAACACTAAAGTGTTGAGTTAGCATTAAACAGCTAAGAAAGTAACTTCTGAAGATGGGTGCTGAAACACTTGCATGGGTTGTTGAAACTAGAGGGCCATAGTGACCAAAGTGTACATGAAGACTTGCAAAGAGCACCGGCACAGTGCAGAAGTGTTGCAGAAATGCCTTTTAACGCCTTGGATATACCTCAGAAATACTAAACTACATTTAAAGCAGAGTAAGGGCAAGAAAAAATGCAGTAAGAATCACTGGACTGTACCTAAGTGTTTAAGCATTAGTCAAGGCGAGACAACTACTACAGAAAGATCATCTCGACAAGAAAGATCTGACTTCAGGATTCATAAAAATTTGCTTATATTGACTAGAAGTTGTTAGCAATGTGCAGTAATAGGTCTAGTGTAGTGTGATGCGCCATGACAGGTCTCAAGCAGAAAGAAAGAATGAAGAAGAGTTTCAAGTACTTGTCTGATCCTGACAGTTTTGCATGGTAAAACCATGATCAAAGACCATGAGGGCTTCTTAGGTAATGACTCAAGCAAACACCATGTACTTTTAAAAAGCACAATGAAATTGCTATCCCAGTATGATACATATGGTTGACTAAATTTTGTATTCCCTTTTGAATATCGTTAATCAACAACAGTACTGTAAAACCACTGATCTGCCCAGAAAGCACTACTAAGCTCAGTGAACAGAGAGAACTTCTCTATGTGGCTTGAAGCATTCTGTTAATATCAACTTATTTTAATATATATCAGAAAGAAGCTGCTGAATTTCTCAGCTTTTCCATCTCTTTGCCATTAATAGCAAAGGCTTAGTTAAAGGCCTTATTTAGATCATTCAATCAAGTAAAACATAACCAAACATGAACATATTCTAAGGTTCAGCATAACAATGCAAATTACAGAGAATTCAATGGGTTATTAATGCACTAGGGAGTTAGGGAGTTAGACAGTCGTGCAAGAGCTAATAGTAAGACATGACAAAAGAAGACTGTAAAGTCCTTTTTTCACGTTACACCAAAAACCAGACCTTGATGACAGTGTTCATTTGGAAGGATGAAGTGCATGTTTTACGTGCAAGGGTTGCTGAAACACGAGATTTCACTTCATATACAGTGTTTAGGAGACGTCTTTTTTACTATATACTCAAACACACTGTCGTATCAAAGACTATCTAACCTGTTTGAAACCAGAACCTTATCGCAACACCGTTATGTTAATTATCAAGACAGTGAGGAAATTTGTAAAAAAGCGAAGAAAAGCTTGATAATGTTGGGTTCTGCAATGTGAAGAATCAGTGTCACTGAAAGATGGATCTGTTGGGGTACCATCAATAAAATTCTTTAGTGTTTACATCAGTCTTTACAATACCATCCTCAGGTTCTAGAGGACACTGAGAAAATATTTTACACAAAATGTGTTATAGGTAAGAAAATGCAAAACTACTTGAAATTGATCCATGGAAGTGTTTTCTTAATGCCCTGGTTATGCTGTTATGTTCTTTAAGAGCTACATTACTTCTGGGATGGGTTGTTTTTAATTTGCTAGTTTTGTTAGCAGTACATACATGCTTATAAAAAATAAAGCAAAATTTATTGTTCTACTATAAAACAAACAAGGTATTTTGAAAGCTTAAACATTAACTTTTTAAAGGGAAAGTTACCAAAGAAAAATAGGCTTTTTAGTGTTTATCTACAGGAGTACAGCTTTATTTTTATTTAGATTTACAACTGGCAGACGTGGCATGATAAAAACCTTTATTTCTGTAGAAATCAGAATGAAACCATAAATGTTGAATGCTAATGGGAATTATCATGAGAGTTTTAAAGCTACAAGTGAGATTTAAAAACTGATACTAAAATTTTCAAAAAGACTGAATTAATTTTGGAAACTTTCCATCAAATCAGTTTTATCTCCTCTACTGGCAGTAGAAATTTGAACCCTGGTTAGTGTTTATCCTTTAGAAAAACTCTCTCAGGTTAATAAGAAAAATGCAGAGTTATTCTGCCCAATTTCAGACAATATTTAATGAGTGAATTTCTTGATACATTACAACTAGCTTGATTATATAATTTATGTGATGTCTCACCTATGTCTAAAATTGTTATATATTCCTCAGGAAAATAATGCTTATAGGTTGCGTTTGTCTAACCAAAATCACATCAGAACATTAACAAGACATTCAACTAGGCAATAAAAACCAACTGGTTTTAGGTCTAAATGACTAGAAATAACTTTATCCATAATGTTCATTCAGCTATTTTATTAGGCTCACTGAACATTAAGATGCTCTACATTAGCAATAAAAAGTTTATTTTATATGTAGGCAAAGTAGACTGGGAAAGAGATAATTTAAGTAATTTCGATGTTATTTTAATCTCTTTCCTCTACATATGTACTAAATGTTGGTATGAGGAACAATATAGCTGTAGAAGCATTAATGGCAGGGTTACACTTAAAATCCTTGAATTTCTAGCACACCTTTCTATTTAGCTTGGGTTGTTTGGCTTTTTTTGTTTGTTTGGGGTTTTTTTTACTTCATTTTAGGTATTCACCATAGGTCACAAACTTTAACACAAATTCTTTGCACAGCATTTAAGAGTTTGCAGTTCACTGTAATTTTCTCAATATGTTAAAAAAAGATAAAGCCCAACAAAAAGGTCAGTCATATACACATGCAGGTTGTTCTCATCTTTTACCTTGCTGTCTTTGGAAGCAGTAGCACCACTCATTGTTAGATATCAAACTGTCTTTGTATGTGTCACAAGAATTGAAGAACGCCCTGGTGCATGGCTCGTTCTTGTCAAGATAAATGCTTCCAAGTTCTGACTGGTCCAACAACAGGTCATAGTTCGTATCGAGCCTATTAAACATCCAGCCCAGAGAGTCTTTGCAAATTGGCAAAATGCTGGTGTCAAATCCTAAGAGGCAAAACAAAAATAATAAAAATTATATAGGAGGAAAGCTAGAGCAGCTGCTGATCCCGGCCACCACAAAAGAATGCTGCATCATGGAAACAGCTCTGGTGGTACATACATACCATAAATAAACAGTGTATGCTATTGAAATGGACATAGAAATTATACATCAGATTCACTTTAAAAGTTGCTAAATTAACCTGCTATAAAAATTAATCATACCATCAGTCTCAAAGCATTTAGAAAGATGAGTTTTCATGTCAAATGTTATACCTATAGCACATACATCATGTACAGTAATAAATTATATACAGTGATTTCCTGGAAAATAATACTGATGAGGAATTTAAGTGATATTATACATCAAGAATGAAACTTAGGTGGTTTACAAAGTTTACAGAACTAAGAAGAGAATAAATTCCAGGTAACTTGTTGGAGTCTGTGGTTGGGTTTTTTTGTTCTGATAACATATTATTTAAATCTATGAAAAAGGAACATGACAGTCAGCCTCAGCAACATCTTGAAAATTTTAACTTTACATGGTGTACTTTCTGTGTTGGAGGAGGCCACAGAAAAGATAATCGCTAAGAGCAGCTGGCTGCCAGTATTGTACTTACCGATACAGCGTGCATCTTCCTCAGACATTGCTTGAAAAAAAGGGCCAAATGGAACAGGCTGAGTTAATTATTCCTGTAGCCAGACCTCACATCTCCTATTTGTGTTTCCTGCATGAATTTTAAAGTACATGCAGACTTGTCTATGGACATGAAAGGGAAATGCAGAAACCACTAGGCCTCTTCTCTCTGTCAAAGATGTGAGCTGCAGATGACACAGACAAACACTTTTTCTGGTTCATGTGCTGTGGGTCATGCCACAGGCCAATGTGGCCAGGCAGTTGAGTACACACCCTAATACAGAACAAGATTTAGTGCTACTAAATATCATTCTTCTCAAAACCTTTAAGTTAAAACCAGGCACTGAAAAAATGAGATTGGTAGATATGGCTATAGAAAGGTTGACATGAGAGCACACATAAATTCCCAATTTCTATCATTGTTGAAAATCAAGCCTGCCTGCCTCTGCTGTTCTGACAACAATAAAGAAATCTGAAAAGTGCTTCTATACTGCTAAACAGGTTTAATCCAGTAATCGTATTTAGAAATCATTAGATGTCCTTCTAGATATATATCTTCATACGGAAATGCCTATGCTGTGGTAGAATGACCATTTCAGAAGGGAAAAGAAAGCTGATAGCATCAAAACTCCCTGTGGAAGTCAGACCAACACATAAACTTCCTTTCCCCAGAAATTCCAAATTAACTATGACTTTTCATCAGGGTGATCTCACTCTTTCTAGTTCCCTGATGATCTGTTACATTAATCATTATTTTTGTTTGACAGAAAGAAGAGGAAAAAAAGCAAAAAAATATAAAGCCATTTGATATTTATGAAGTTTTGATGTGTTTAACACAATCTAAAAACATAGCCAAGCATTCAAACATCTCTCTCCCTTCCTCTTCAGCCCCTGATAAAACATCAACACAAAACTTGTTTTCTGTGGATTATGAAGAGCAGTGAGATACAGGATGCAACTGAATGATTAAGGAGACAGAGTATATGTGTTATTCAACCTTATCTGTAAAAGGTATCAGAATTATTCAACAGGTGTTTCTGATTAGAAAGAATCTGGAAGGTTCCTCCATCTTGAAATATTTTGCCTAAGGATTAATGTGCAGTATAACATTATCTACCTGTAAGGCTCTGGTCCTGAAGGCCTCTTAACACTTTCTCTCCTAGTTCTGCTTTTAGCTAGAGATCCTCCTCATGACCTTGGATACCGAAAGAGGTCAACATGAAACATACTGTTACCTATCCCGCTTTTTGTGTACCTGCATGACGGGAGAAATTATTCTTGTACTCACAAATTTTCTCTGAATTTAGCACCCTGGCCAGCTCACCAAACTCTAATAGAAGGGGCAGAAATAGAGCAACTATTATTTTAATTAATAAGATGCCAACTAGAAGGGAATACAAGATAAAAGCCACTTTAAAGGTGTATTCAAGGATAGACCTTGTGGGCCAAAGTAAGTAATCGTAGATAATACCTCTGCATGTGGAAATTTCAGCTTCAGTTTACTGACAGAAGCACCACTTTCAAGCTTGGGACAAAATATTTTTAAATTAGCATTTGTGGTTCATACTGGCAAAGCTCACATCGTAGCGCATTTGTATTTTAGGATACTATAAGACAGTTTTACGTTTTTAATAAACTATACTAAAAAAAGCAGAAATCCCCCAAACATCTGCTTATTTTACAGAATCACAGAATAAGATGAGTTGGAAGGGACCCACAAAGATCATTGAGTCCAACTGCTCAGTCAGTTTCAAATTATACTCTAAAAAGAAATAAATTTATCTGAAGAATAGTGAAAGACAACTGA
Organism: Rhagologus leucostigma; assembly: GCA_013397725.1. Classification (NCBI taxonomy): domain Eukaryota; kingdom Metazoa; phylum Chordata; class Aves; order Passeriformes; genus Rhagologus; species Rhagologus leucostigma. The sequence goes on from VZTD01004799.1 coordinate 3,058,622, forward strand.
ACATTTCAAAGGTGTATGCACAAATAAATTAAGATTGGAACAATATTATACAATTGCATAAGATTTTATCTCTACTTTTTTCTTGATTTCCTTAACTAGCATTAGCCTGTGACAGGAGTTCATCCTCTGTTTCCATTCCTCAATTTTTTTCTCACTTCTTTCTATATAGCTCTTAGATTTTTTAAAAAGTTATGTCCCACCAGCATCTTCTCTATAACATTTGTCATAATTAAAGACAAAGCTTGAAACTGAAAAATTTGCCTTGGAGTCACAAATATAATTAGAAGGCAGATCATTTTATTACAGATCACTGATATCAACAGGATAGCACCAGAGAAATGTTATTATGTTCTAATATTTTCAATAAATCCTGTCAAAGTTCAACATAACCATATCTGAATACTTAAATATAGAGTCTGAAATCTGATATTCATGACATACTCTTCCTAGTAGATAGGAATACATTATTCTGGTACATTAGAAGTAATAAACCTACTTCAAACAGTAACATTTTATATAAGAAAAGCTTACATTTAGTAAAACTGTCATAACCTATCTGTTAAATAGCATCAGATCCTGGAGGAAAAAGCACTGCGGACCATGGGGTCTAACTTTCTACTAAATAACTGTTTGATTTAATAATTTCTAAAACTGATCATGCTTTACCTTGAAAGTAATTTATGTTTCTTTTTTCAGAGTTCAGTTTTGAAGTAGTGTGTATTTTCACTTACAGCCCAGGTATATTTGTTGTTGTTTTTACTAGTTTTTTGTTCTTCCTTTTCTTTAGTATATACGTTTTTAGTGTTTTAAATAGAGAAAAATCGCATTTCTTCCTAGTTTTCATTTGTCTTGTTTCATCAAGCCAAACTCTTTCACAACCATCAATCACTGTGGTATAGAAATGTCTGAAATGTAGGTCAAATATTAGTTTTGCTCAAATAAATAAAAATGGCTCTAGTATTTCAGAGGTAAATCAGACAGGTGTTAACAGAGATAGAAGCAGCTTTGTTTGATATAAAATGGAACAGTCCACCTCTTCCAGAACTGCTACACCATGAAAAGATAATCACTTCAGGTCTATGTGCACATTATCAACTCTTTTAGAGATTACTGTGGTAAAATTCTTGGTTCATTTTAAAAGAATGTTTACTGAACCGTCCAAACTTAAAATTATCAGAAGTACTTCCTCTCAACAACGACTTTCCTCTATTATAATATTGATAAAACAATACATCTTGAAGGTGATATACTTGAGGAAAAGAGTCTAGAAAGCCCTGAAGTACATATCTAGAGTTTAACATCTGTTAACATGGTTTGACATGTGAAAGGGTCAGATGATACAGATCAAAGAATCAAAAATCACCAGGTGACCTAGACCTAGGAAATTATTGCCCAAATCCCACACTAGGTATATTATCACTTTGAACACCAACTAGAATGCTGGTTTCAGACATTTTTCACAGCTGTAACACAAAGCAATAAGCAGAAACTAAGGGGGAATAATTAGTATAATTGAATGATAGTAACTTATTCTTGATGATTAAGTACCAGGACATTATGCTGAGGAGAGGAAAAACTTGGATGACTACATCATGAACGATTTTCTCTTTCATTTTAACCCATTACTTAAAATCTATTTCTATATACCATAATGAAGTGAACTTTTATGCAGCTATTTCTGAACACTGTCTGAAAAATGTGAAGTACCAGCTTATGCTCTTTTCCTGGTCAAAACAATCCCAAGGGAAAATTATTAAGAAATATACCCATCCTCCATGGCTTACACATTAGGCATTCAAAACATTTGCTCAGAAGGAACCAAAAGAAATGCTGTTCTTTCTGGTTATTTCTCAGGGGAGAATTTCAAGTCTTATCTGCTTTCCAACGTAAAACTATTGTTTGCCTGCTTATTAAGCACGTAAGTAACGTGTACATTGAGGAAGACAGCTTTGAAACCATGTGGAAATCAAAACAGCATACATACATAGGGCTCACATATTGCATTACATAGAAATTTTTTATCTAATATGCCAAGAAGTGTACAATTTTTTCCAATACCAGTATGCTGTCTGAAGCTGGTAAATCATATATGCGAATAAACACACATGCACTCTTTGGCTGACATCTAGACCATGGATTTTACCTGTTCAGTGTGCAAGCTGCATAGCAAGAAAGTTTTGTCTTGTAATGGATTTCTGTAATATTTTGGTTAGCAGAAAACCTTCAGTGAACAGCATCTCACAGCTGAGGCCTACTGTGCACAAGCTGGGAAAATGTTTTCCTTCTTAATGCAATCAGGACAGAGTAGAGCAGGAAAGATTAAAATAAAGAAGACTAAGTCGATGTGAATGCTTTTGTACTTGATCACCAAAGTGTTGATCTAGATGAGCCTCATCTGGCTCCACCGTGGCCCAAGAAGGAGACAGATTTAGGCATGACACTCTCTTATCCCCTGTCCGAGGCTGTAACACAGTGTTCCTGCTCACTGTGATTACCCAGACTTGAGCAGAGCCCAGGTTAGGGCAAGACACAGAATCACAGAATATCCCGAGTTGGAAGGGACCCATAAGAATCATTGAAGACCAACTCCTGGCCCTGGGAAACATGGGGAAGGTACCCAAAGGTATTTTGATAAACGCAGGAAAACTGACTCTCATGCCACAACAAAAGGTACAAGAGAAAGAAATAAAGCACAACTGCAATGTCCCTTAAACACGTGTGAAAGTTTGCATTCTGAAGTCTCTTCCAGAAAGTGTTTCAAAGAATTTTATATGGAGGTGGGGGAAAAAAAAAAGCAAGATGAATCCTATTCCTAGAAGATATCAGTTTCCTAATAGACTGACGGATCAGATGAAATTTGTTATCTGGGACACCAGATTTACCATTTTATTAATAGGAGTGACTGTTAGAGAAAAGTAGATAACTGAAGATAAAGAAATAAAAGAAAAGAAAAAGCTATAATAAAGACCCATATGTTTCATTGTGTATAAGGATAATTCTGTATAAAAGATTGAGTCAAAACCAACTTCAGTCAACAACACTGATTTAGTTCATTTAGAGACTTAATTTCAAGTAGAGATGGATTAATTAAAATTCCTGTTCAGAATTAATTCTAGGCTGGATTTCTTCTTCCAGACTCTAGCATTAAGGATGCCTTTGCATGAGCTAACCTGACACATGCAGAAATTCATTGGAAGAGCCTTTTCTTTCTAGCTAACTAGAACTATGGCTCAGGCTGTCAGCTTGTTTGCTTTTGCAGTACAACTTCATGAGTCATTTTCTGAAATAATCTCAAGAATCAGACAAATTCTCAAGTCATCAGTGTTTTGAAGACATCAAAAATACTGTTTAAAACCACAACTCTTTCTAGGTCTAGGAGTTTGTTCTTTTGAGTTCTGTCTGTCCCTCAGGGTTTTCAAATATGCTTCAGCAATGAAGATAAGGGAAATATAATCTATAATCTATCACTGCATAATGTCAGCTTGTCTCTTCATAAATAAGTAACTTAGGATAGTCAGAATGAAATAAAAATCTTCAAGCAAAAATCTGAAGTTGCTTATTTTATTTACTTTTCTTTAAAAAATTAGTCTTTTCCTCCTGTAATTTTGTACGAGGATTTTTCAATTTTAGTGTAATAATATCTTACTATGCTAGTTCTAGACAAGCCAATTATAAGTAATTTTATTCCAGACTTCTGGTATTTTTTACATTATTTTCAAAATTAGTAATGTATTAGTCTCCAAATAATCGTAATATTTCCAAGCCATAAGAAGATTCTCTATTACCTTTGGCCTCTGGTCTTTCATCTTTTAACATGACAAGGTGTTCAAGTATTCTTCAAAAATAGACTGCCTGTTAGCAGAAGTATTTGTGGAACTATGGTATTTTTTGTGCTTTGCATATGATGCATTAATTTTGTGCTTTATTACACAAAATTAATATAGAAATAGAATGAATATTTTAATAGACTTTAAACAGGTACATAAAATGTCACTTTATTTTTTGACTCCGTATTTTCCGATCTACAAGTGAAAAATAATGAGGATATTATTGTAGTATGGGGATCAAATATCCTTTTCGCCTTTGTGTCATCTATTTAGACCATAAATGGCCTGAGGAAAAGACTTAAGTGTGTATGTAGCATCTATATTATTGATACACTTAGATATACTACGTTTGACCACATCTGGACCCAAAAGGGATTTTGGAAATAAAACTCTATAATTTTTTTTAAATATTCTAGTCTGGATTACTAATAACATTCTGCTTTGGAAAAAGCGTCAGTAAGACAAAGTTACCTTACTCTCGTAAAAAAACAACAATGTAGGCACCTGACTTTTTTAACTTGTTATCAGCATATTGATGGCTCTAGCAGAACACTATCAAACACTATTGTTTGGTTTGTTTAGGTAATATTAATGATTGTATGGATCAATGTGGACTATTTAACAGCTGGAACAACTCCAAAAAGTACAAGCAAGGCACTATAAACTTGCACCACATCTGCCTTCATCAAAAGAACTGTGCTCAAGTCTTTTAATATACCATGTCCCAAATGCCACCAGAGAGACTGAAATATGAAAAATCATATATATAAAGAGACAACCAGAGAGGATGTCACAAATTGCTTCTTTAAATGCAGAATGGATTTTCAGTGAGGAAGGAACTTTATGATAAGAACAGAAGAAAACCTAGGGGAAAGGGTGACAAAACAGATTTTTAACTCCCCACAGGTAACAAACAACTCCAGGGATCTGTTAGAATAATTTGGACTCCGAAAGGGGAAGTTGCATCAAGGTGGCTTTTTGATGTAGCTGTTAGTCTGCACAGGCCACCAAGTCTCCTGTGCTAAGTGTAAAGTCATTATACATGACATAAAGTTCTTTGCAAGATTTATTTGTAGGTGTAGCTTCCTGCCATCTCCAAAATAGGGGCTGAACAGCCCTGGTATACTTAGATATCAATATGGCTGGATGCCCTGATACACTTAGCTATCAATAGGCCTGATGTCTTGGACTTCCTATGACTTTGGAAACAAACATTGAGGAATATTACTCAAGAGCTTTGCTCTTCAAGATCAGTTTTAAGAATTTTTTAATGGTATTAGAAAGGACATTACCATGTTGAATGGTTGTAATATTTTTTGTTTCTTTGTGTGTTTACAGGGACACAGTGACATAGTATTTTTTCTAAACAATGGACATGTTCATTTGTCAGAAGATGCAGTGTATATTTTGCTGCCTTAAATGAGAAATTTTTAAGTACAGAAATTTACATATCACGAAAAGCATACAGCACTAATGAAACCAGTTTTAAAATAATTTGTGCATCCCCAAATCAACAAATGAAAAAATTTCCTTCTGAACATCTATTCAATTGCTTCCTGTCTATAGATGGACTGCCTTCCTGCAGTAGCCTGTCAAATTATTACAAACATGTAAATATTGGCTATTTATAAAATCGAGTAAATACTGCACAAATAGGATGCTTGATATCTAAAACCACTATTTTTTCACAGTTAGCTATATGCAACTTGAGTAACTGACCACAGCACTGAACACTGAAACATTAGCCACTGAACAGTCATTGTCCAAATGTGAAACACTGTAGGTTTTTGTTGAACACCTCTTTTTTGAAAAGAAAAAGAGGTAAATATAGGATAAACTGATTGTTTCATATGTAACCATTCTGTAAAATTTGATTTGCTTTATTTTAGTAAAAAGAAAATAAACATGCCAAAGGCTATCATCAAACTTTGATCAAATTTAGAACCAGTAATAAATTAATACTTCGTACAACATTCCGAATTCTGATATCATGAAAAAAAACCTAAGTCAAACATTTCTGACAGCACAATGTTGACAGGTATTTGGAAGTCAGTAATACACAGGAAACAGAATTTTCCACAGAGATTGTACTTTCTTACCTGCTGATGAAAAAGAGCCCTGCAAAGACTATTCTTAGCCTTCCAAATCAACTCTTGATTCCATCTCTCAAAAAATGGTAGAATAGCATGCAATCCAAATTGTGCCTTAAATTTCAGATACCTCCTAAAATATGTGCAGATTCTTTACACCACCAAAGGAGAGAACTTTATGACTTTAAAGGCTTCCAAAACCGACAATGTCCAAAAATCCACAAGCCTCACATATAAAAATCTTAGATCTTAAGTCTAAATATAGTCTTTGATTGCTACTATAAAGTAAAAACCTGCAAACAGACAAGTGACATAATAAATATGACTATATTGTATCCACATGCACATCATGGTACAAATGCCTGTCTCAAGTAGAGATTGTAGGTCTTATCAAAACCACCTGTATGCTTAAGGAAAAAAGCCAAGAAAGATGTCTAAGGGAAAAATCACACTCTTAAGAACTTTATGTTTGCACTACATCTCACCGTATTCAAAGTATTAATGATGAACTTTACTTTCTCACATTACACAGAATCCAATTTCTTGAAACACTGACTTGTTGTTTATGCAGGACATAATACTTAATAGCTCTACAGTTGCTTCCTTTATCATTCCCCAAATTTCAAAGTGAGCATTCAGCAAGAAACAGGACTCTACAGGATTTTTCAGCTGATCTTCAACTGAGTAATGCACTAACCTACGTTATTAGATACCTTTTCTTTTTACTATACAATGAATTCTTACTTAAGGGCTGCAAACTTTGTATTTCTATTGTTTTCACTACTGCATGAGAAGCAGATCACATGCCAGTTATGAGCGCCAACCAGAATGTAAATTGGAAATACCTGGGTTTAAATGTGGTTTTTTTTCAATATCAATAAAAAGTGACATTACTGTATTACCACCTTACCTCAGAAACAATTTTTCTCAATGTTAAGGAAAGCACTCCTAGGTAAGACAGAACTATCTTTAATTCATTGTGTTTTACAGAATTATTCACATTTTCTTAGCATGAAAAAATCACACGATGAAATGGCATTTCCAATTAAGTGAAATTAATGGATTTCTTGAAAAAAAAGAAAAAGTAATGCTACAAATTGAATTAAACAGAAGCTAAAAACATCTCAAATACTTAAAAAGCTAAAAATAAAATAAATAAGGAAGAATAAAATAAATAAGAAGCCAGTGGTGGCCAAGTTCTGTGAAACATACTCTGGAAGAATTCATAGTTTGCTCTTCATATTATCGAAAGGTAGAATTTTATGGCTTATGAAATTCAATTTGACTCCCTTCACGGCAGGACTTCACTCTTGGAACTATTAATGCATACTTCAACTGCTCTTCTAAATAAGCCCTTTGATAATTACATTTTAAAATGTAACTACTTTCCACAACAAAAAAAAACTATTTAAATATTTGAGGGGGTTAAAAACAAATTATGCCCCCTACTGTTTCTACTTCATTAGTACTCCTGAGTCTTTTCCAATTTCAAATATAACCTTAAAAATTCCTTTTTACTTACAAGCTTGTCTTGCATCTGTTTTTTCTGTACCACTACCCACTGTGACATCAACTAGCAAAGATGGGTTACACATAATTAATGCTCCTTTATTTTACTTCTTTTAATTTGACAGCATTCACAAATTAAAGCATTGTGAATGGTAGCTGTTCTGCCACATGATATTTAAAGTTTAAAGTGAACATCTTGTATTAGTACTAAGCCATAAATAGGAAACCAACTATTTGAAAGAAACGCCCAAAGTCGTAGTTTTTACACATGCCTATTTAAAGCACAAGAGAATAAGGCAAGTCTTAGCAATAGAAAAACAAAAGTACAGAAAAGGATCAAAGAAAACCTCAAATAAGACAAGTAGAAGTCTCTTACTGGTTCTTTCAGGCCTTTGAACAATCCTAGTCTTCTTATTCTGAATTCCACTTTCATGAAGTGCCTTAAACCAGTCTCTCAATCTGTTTGCAACTTCCCTGAATTCCAGGTCACTGCACACTGAAAAACAAAATGCAGAGCTGTTTAATGTTTTTCTCCAGGGTGCTAAATAGAACTTTTCAAATTATGCTAAAAAAAAATCCCCCAAACCCCCACAAAAACCTAATCTCATATAATAATACAAACATATATGCTTCCACAGCTTTTTTAATTAATCAAATTCAGTTGCATTTCTTAAGTATGCCTTCAAAACCCAATGAAGGTGCTCAGAAATAAATGCCTGATGTATAAAGGAATTATAAAATTAAAGATACCTAGAAATTGAAAACTTCCTTTGCAAACTACTATAAACATTTCTAGCACACGTATTTTCACATCTTACTGCAGATGAGGCTGAGACACTGTGCCGGTTTGGGCCAAATTCAGGGGAAACGTCCAAAAGGAATGTCTCCTCAAAGGGAAGCAGGTTACAGCCACCCCTCCCCTGCCAGGTTCGGGGAAAAAAATTAAGATTTTCCTTGGAGGAAAGTGAAGGAAAAAAATTATTTAACAAACACACAGGAAAAGAATCATAAAGCTGAATAATAAAAGCTCTCGCTGTGGAGAGAAACCTGGGAAGATTTTAGAGTCCTTCTGTGGGTGTGGTCTCTCTCCTACTCCTCGGAGCTGGGTGAGCCTGGGCCCCCCTCGGGCCTAAGGTGGAAATTTTCCCAGTGAGCTCTGGTGTTCTGATGTTGAAACAGTCCAGAAGAGAGGAAGCGAAAATCCGAGGTCCCAGAAAGAATCTTAGCTCTCAGTCTCTCTCCAGAGAAACAAGAGCCGAAAAGCCGACAGAAGCAGAAAAGGGTGCTTCCTTTGCTCCTCAGCAGCAGCAGCAGCAGCTAATCTCTGTGTCCTTGAAGCACAAACTGTTTTGAGAAGTTCGCTCAGTTTTTTTTTCTCTCTCTTGCACCCAGTTTTAAAGGCACAGAAAGGCCCGGGATCATATCTGGGCACAGAGCAGTGATAGGGGATACAACAGCATGAAGCCAACCCAAGACAGACACCCATGACAGTCTTTTATCTTTTCATTTCCATGTTCATTAAGGCAATACTAACACAAGCCCTACCAGAACAGGTCAGAGATGTAATTTAGATAATCAGATAATCATGAACACCCAACCCGCTTTCCTATGCTCGGGCACAAAAAGAGGAAATAAGATTGACAGCAAAAGCGTTTCAACAGCGTGCTGGAAGTTTGTATCATGGAATGGAGCTTCACAAGCCAAACCTATGAGCACGTAATGGCAAACAGGCAACTGTACAGCCACTTGGTGATGGAAAGGATGGATTCTTTGACCAGAAAAAGCAAACGCAGAAAAAGCACACCAGACCAAAGAGAGTATCTGTAGCACCAAGAGTAGCAGATTAGTAGCAGACTGGCTGAAGTGTTGTACTGTACTGGCAGTTCATACAGAAGCCAGCAACAGTAGATATTAGAGAGAGATGTGCAGTCAAGAGGCTTATTCACTGAGAAGACAAAGAAAGGGCATGCGTGAAGCAAGTAGATATCCCTCCCAGAACTCCATCTTCCCTTGTGTTTGGGAAAAGCTCGGAGAAGACAAAAGAAATAATAGTGTCTGGGAGATGACGAGCAGAAAAGACACAAGATGCATCCCTCCTAAGGTAAAAAATACCTTCCACTGCCATTCTCAATAGCTATCACTTCCAAACCGGGATCACTTTCCAGGTCTACCAGTAACTGAATAAGCTGCAACCTGAAGAGCTCATATCTAAGTTGGCAGAGCTTCACAGTGACACTCTTGAAAATAAATCTCCAGTTTGCTTACTCTTCCTTTATTGTGTAGCAATCCAACATATTTAGGGACATAGCCTTTAGCACTTCATTAAATTGAACAACACTGTGAAACACCTATTTGTATTTTAGAATAAGATAGAAACATGGCATTATGTCAACAACTATCAGTGCCTGGACAACGACACACATCTAAGCATTGGATTATTTATTCTTTACCGAAGTCTCTCCTGATACTTTGATTCTATCCATGAAAGACTTAAGTAAAATGTATACATACATTTGCATATGTTATGGACTGACATTTTTATACAACTTGTACTTGTGCTTCTCTCGTGTAACAGAACTAGTTTTTCTGATAATTTGAGAGGAAACTGGGAAAAAAATAATGCTTAATAGGCATGTGTACTCAAAAATGTATTAAAACAACTAGATGAAAACGGTCTCCTGATCCAAGACTATATAACTTGTGGGATTTTTATGTTTGCCTCAACATCTTCCTGTACCAACCCTTGCAATCAGCTGACAGGTCAGCACAAAGAACCAGCTATTACCTTGGGACACCCTGGTCCTCTTTATTTCCCCTTCCATTACAGCTGTATATTAGATTTGTATGGCCAGGTTTTGGTAGCAGGAGGCTACAGCGGTGGGTTCTGTGAGAAGCCACCAGAAGCTTCCTCCATGTCCAGCAGGCCCAATGCCAGCTGGCTCTGGGATGGACCCATCACTGGACAAGGCCGAGCCAAGTCAGGAATGAGAGTAACTCCTCTGTGATTATATATTTAAGAAGGAAAAACAGATGTTATTGCAGCCAGAGAACCTGTGAGAGGAACAACCCTGCAGACATCAAGGTCAGTGGAGAAGGAGGCGCAGGAGGTGCTTCGATGCCAGAGCTGAGGTTCTTCTGCAGCCTGTGGTGAAGACCGTGGTGAAGCAGCTCTGCCCCTGCAGCCCAAGAACAACCATGGGAATGCAGAGATCCTCTGGCAGCCCATGGAGGAGACCCAGGCTGGAGCAGGTGGATGCCTGAAAAGAAAACTCTGAACCCACAGGAAACCCTTGCTGGAGTAGGCTCTTGGCAGAGACCTGCAGACCCTTGGAGAGAGGAGCCCACACTGGAGCAGGTTTCCTGGTAGGACTTGTGACCCTGTGGGGGATCCACCCTGGAGCAGGCTGTGCCTGAAGGATTGCACCCCATGGAAGAGAGACCCACACTGGAGCAGTTCGTACAGAATTGTTGCCTGTGGGATGAATTCTTGGAGAAGTTCATGGAGAACTACCTTTCATGGGAGGGACCCCATGGGGGAGCAGGAGAATGCCTCCTCTCCCTGACCACTGGGAGAAACATCGTGTGATGAACTGACTGAAACCCCCACTCCCTGTCTCCCTGCATAGCTGGTATGGGAGGAGGTAGAGCTTGGGAAGGAGGAAGGGGTGGGAGGGAAGGTGTTTTTAAGATTTATTTTACTTCTCATTGTCCTGAATTTTTAGTAATAAATTCAATCAGTATCCTCAAATTGATTTGGTTTTGCCTGTGACAATATTCAGTGAGTGACCTTTCCCAGTCCTTATCTCAACTCCTGAACCTTTGTTGTATTTTCTCGATCCCTGTCCACTTGCAGAGGAGAGTGACAGAGTGGCTTTGGTGGGCCCCTGGCATCCAGCCTGGGTCAATAAACTACAAGGTGAAATGGAGTAATACTGTTCCCTTCACTTCTCTCCTTTGGTTTAAGAGAAAGACTTAGAATTGAATCAAAGCGTATGGAGCACAGCACAACCATTAGGGGTACCTGGCCTGCCATCTAACCACTTTGATTTATCTACCCAGCACAATACTGTTTAACATCATCACAGGTCCCAGAAACAACATTGCTACGTTAATAGCCTGGCTATTTTCTTCTAAACTCTCTATATGCAGTGCTACTCTGATTAACCTCTGATGCTGAGATGACCTACTCTGAGCCAGCATATAAATTCATCACTTAGAGGCACAGACACACACATAAACATCCATATACATGTGTGTGTGTGTGTGTACACATATATGAGGCAGAGCATGAGGAACTATCAGTTACAAGTAAAAACTTCTGAATAGCATTAAGAGAAAGATTCATATGGCATCTGCGTGATTGTGTATGACTTCCTCCTTTCTGCAGAAGTAGCAAAATGAACACACCAAAGCTAATAAACTCATGAAGGTGTAAAAACAACGTATTAAGAAAATGAGACAGTACATCTTTGGCTATTTGGTATAAGAATAAAATAGTTTGTTGTTTCAGCACGGTACTAGCCCCTGTCATGTACAATATGACACAGAACAGGGTTATGCTTACATACAGTCCCTCTAAATATTCTCTTACATTGTATTGTTTGAAGCACTTCTGAAGCATAAAAACAATCAGATTTTAAAAAATCACTTTTTATATTGTGATTACTACAACAGAAAGCCAGTATTATCCTGACAAGAAAATGAGAATGTATCAAAAAACCTGTAGACTGACAAAGCAGAAAAAGCACACGTAGGTAAGAACTATGGGGTATCTGTAGTGACAAATAGATTGTTAAAGTAGAACAGCTTTTTCTATGGTTTGAAATTATCATCTGAGCATCTCTGGGCAAAAACCTCCCATTTCCTAAGGTATAAGGAGACTGGACTACTTAAGTCATAACAGCAGCAGGAAAGCTGCACTCTTTGCCCTCTTGGTTTTTAGTTAATAAAACAATTTATGAAAAAAATACCTACTTAGAGGATAGTCAGCAATGACTTCACTGTATCCAAGTCACTACGGACAGGGAATATTTTGGTAATAAGAGATATTTCTGCCCACATTGAGTATAGACTAAATGCTCAGACATTAAGTCCAACAAAAAAAGAACGCTGTGCATACAAAAGTGATGCTAAAAAGTGCATTGATTTTTGCCACATATATCCCTGCCCATGAACACATATATGACTACACTTTCTGGAAAATAAGAGAATTTGTCAGGCCATCCAAAAAATAAAAAATGGTGATGGTTAAATATTAGTTTTATTTATAATCAGATCTTTGAGTATTTCTATATCATATTAGTACACAGATTCCATATTACTTCTTTATATAAAAAACATAACAAGAACAGCAGCAACTAATAATAATAATATGGAATTTTTCCTTCCTTTGTGTTTCATAATAAAGTCATACTTCTATGCAGAGGCCAAAATGACTACAGCAATATTTGCACATTCTGAGTAAACTGAGGGTCTCAGACTAGAGAAAGAATTCCATTTAAAGTTCCATATATACAACAGAAAAACTGAAATCTTACAACGTGAGTTATTAAACAGGCATAAAATAACGTCTAACATCTTCCACATCAAAGATCTGACTTTGAATGTCAAATTACTCCAACTATATCATTTTTTTTTTCTAAAAGCACTTATCGCACTTCAGATTTTTGTTCCTGTTTTGACATGTAAAAAGGAAAGAAGCAGCTAAATCGCCTTTAAAACAGAAAAAATAAACAATTTAATTTTCTCTCACACAGAAACTTATCAACAAGTTTTGTTCAACTTTTCGAGAACATTCAGATGAACATGTAACAGATGTAAAAGACTAAAGTCTAAAAAGTAGCTTTCAGAAAGTTGTAAGAAGCAGAGAGCAATATCCAGACATTACCACAGTTACCAATACAACTTGTTTTCCAGAGAAGCTGGGCTGCAGAACATAATTGCAATACAACAAAAAAAAAATCAGATCTATTTACTGATAATGTATATATTTGGCTTTGTTTCTAATCTGTATCCCATCTCAGTACAGTACCTGCCTCAGCTCTGCACCTTAATTCACATGGATTTATGTGAATAAACTTCATGTTCTGTAGCACAGATGATCAACCTAACAGTCTATTCTCACTAGAATGCTATTTGCCATTGAAACATGCTTGCTCACGGGGGAGATGAAAAATTATATTAATTAACGGGTTGATACCTACCAGAAAATGTTTAGTGACTTTTCATCCTGGTGATGAGCTTGTAAAGATACACAGTAGTGAAATTATTGTGCGAATTTGTCTGTACTGATTTAAAATAGGTCAAGATGAGGTAATTCGGATCTATTCAGACTACTATTTCACCTGATAGACTGGGAGATGAATCTTTAATGGCAAAAGACAGACAGTAAAGGTTGTAGAAGGTTAGACAGTAATCAAAAAATGCATATTAAATCACATGAAGCCACTCAGGAACCTGCCAAGAAGTACTACTGTTTTTGTATAATGCCAATGCAAGGCAATTCTGCTATTACAATCAATTCTAGTAGCCATTAAGAGAATTAGTACAAGGTAATATGAAGTCACCAGCTCAAAGGTTACTGGAGTCCACTGTCATTTCAAGCAATGAGGCTGTCTTCTAAAACTAACAGCCATGGCTATGCAAAAAACGAAGGTATCTGAAAACTTATGGGTACTTGATCCAGATATATCTTCATGATAAATATTATTCAAATGTTAGGTGGAACCAACTGTTCAGTCTGTTTTCACGTACAGTAAATGTTTGATTTTTGTTGGCATTTGAATATATTTTAAAGATTGTAAGTAAAATATTTGAAAATCTTTTAGTGCCTTTCAACTCAAGCTAATTAATGAAGTAAAAACAGCGTTACTGAAAGCTGTAAAGACATGCAGAACGTATTTTAGCACTAGCATAATGGATTGAATTCCCTAACATATTTAAACCAGTCTTAGCTTCCTGACATAAGAGAAAGTAAGTTATTTTAACAGTGCTTACTTTTTATGTGAACACAGACACATACAACATTATCTGTAGCTTACTAAGTATTGAATGGACATGGATATAATGAGCACACTGAAATACTGTTATATCAAGGGGCAACTTTTTCTAAGTGAAGGTTAAAAAAAGTGATTTAGAAAAAAAGAAGGAATAAACACACCGCACCCTATGCAGAGGATCTTCCTCAGCACACACAATCTCACTCACTCAGGCAGAACTATACTCAAATTCATGTATATAATAAAATAACCAGGAAGAAAATATAAGGAGAGTATATAGAAAACTTGAAGAACAGGGTACACATCAACCACATTTTAGAGTCAACTAGTAATTACTCCATGTGAGACGAGCACTGATCAGTCAATGTGTGCTAAAGCAAGACTACTTGCTAGTCAAACTTTTTCAACATACTGGAATCACTGCAAACGACTTACAAAAACACTGCAATTAAAAAACAATATGATATTGTTTGATTCCCAGAATAAAACAATAATATATGCTGAAAGGGAACTCCAAAAGTTGTTCAGTCTTACTCTCTGCTAAAAGCAGGTCTAATTACATCAGGTTGCTCAAGGCAGTGTCCAGTCATTCATGTCCTGTGACCATTACACAATTGATGTGAAGGTTCCTCAGCGTTTGAAAGACAACCCCTCTTTGAAAGGAACTACTATCAACTATTTCGTAGCTCTATACTGTTCTCCCTGGAAAGTACAACAGTATTACCTCATGCCGTAACTTAGTATTGCACCCATCTGTCCACGATTGCTAGACACCCAGAAACCTGGTTACAGCAGCAATTCTGAACCACCTGTGAGCAGGAGTATTAGGAGAAGTCCATGGCTGATGCTCACATAGTCCAATGCCCTTTCAATGCGTTACCTACCACTCACGTACTATCCTATGGCTGCACAGTAAATGTTGAGCATCAGTTCCAGCACGGGCATTTAAACATTCTTCTGAAAACACAGTAACCCTAAAACTGCCTTTAGAACTCAGTGCTGCCTTTAAAGACAGTATCTACCATAACAAGCTGGAACATTATAGCACATGTACCTACCCGGTGTCAGTACTCTGCAAGGCTGCCATTCTGCACAGTTTTAATTTAGCCCTGAGGAACTGATTACTTGGACTGAAAATTCCTAGCTCCAGAATAAGGGCTAGTACCGACATGGCTAACTTTAAATGTCTAAGAATTGTATGCAAGTGACTTACAATTCCTGCAATATAGAGCAGCACTTGTAGCTCTGCATCATCTGTCACAAATGGGAAGAGTAACATATGGCAAAAAGAAATGTGCTAGCAAAACCCAACAAATTTGGCAGAAGGACAAAAATCTCTCCAAACCTGTAACTAAAGGATAGGACAGACATTTCAGTCATTGTTTTACAGTCCCGTATGTACAGTTAGAACTGGTTTTTATTTATTTTTAAAAAGGCTGTAAACTGAAAAAAATCGTGCATTTATTTCTATAAGCTGATGTTTATCAGCCATCTGTTACCTCTAGGGCCAGTGATTTTAGGAAGATAATGCCTTGAAATTAACAAATAAAAGCATTCTAATTTCCTTACTATTTAACTAAACATTATGAATTTTCTACTTCAGTTAGTCTATGTTACGAGATAATTAATACAAATGCTGCAGATACCATATCGGGGAACTGCAGCTGCTTATTCTTACTGCCCCAAATTAATGTTCCATACCAAAATCCTGCACATGATTAATGCTTCATAAAATGCAAAATGACTTCAATTAAATTACATTTTCATAAAATAAATCTGATATTTTTGTGTCCTCATGGTTTTTAAAGGCTTCACATTTAAATATAATAATAATTTCTGAGTGCAGGAAAAATAGTAGTAACCACAACACACAGAATTTATGTGCCAAGTTACTGTCTTCAACTTAAAATATGTGGACTTACAAAAACACTACAATTAAATAAGACAATACTGATTCTTTAGTCTCTCACAAGTATCACAGACCTACCGCGGAATTTGCTAATTTATTTTCTGGAGGATAGTCAATGTATATGGCTTCCTTTGCTAACTGCTGCTAACCTTTAGTATTGGCCATCATTTCTTATCGTGCTCTGTTATTCCAAACTGTTAATTTCTGAGGATGAAAATGATGTTATTAACCCATAAATTGCATAGTTATGAACACAGACAGCAAAAGAAGATAGCAAAGAGATGTTCCACTGTAATATGCTATATTCCAAGATAATTTTCATATATTTCTGTACATTCAATTGAATACAGTATTTCATGTAATAACAGATATGGGAATTATCAAATAGGGACAGACCAAAAATCATCTTAGTGGTGAAAGCTTTCAAGGAAACCATAACCCAAAGGTGTGGTAGTTTTCCAAATTCAGTTTTAAGGATTTCTGAAAGCATTACACAGCTCTGGGACAAAGTCTGGGCATTTTCTTCCCTTCAGGATCATGACTGACAGAGACCTGCAAAGATTTCTTGCATTTGACATACAACCTCTTGAAACATAGTAGAAAAAGGTAAAAAGATAACTGAACAATGCTCTTTATAAAGAAAACTTAAAAATATGTATATATTATTTTACCATTTCTTCTGAAATTAGCAATGTTCTGTGCTGATAAGAGACTTTAAAAGTGTATCACGTGAGGTAACCATGCACAGAACCTAGAAGGGACTGATGGACCTTTCTTTTTATTGTGAGGGTAAATTATCATTGTTCCTCACTATGACTATCTACTGATTTGCACTTTTTCTCTGGCAGGGAAGGGCAGCAGAACTGAACAGTGGGCTGAACAATCACCCTTTAATAGAAATTAACTACAATCTGCTCTGCAAGTGTCTGGCATAAAGGAATCTTATATCATCTTGGATCCCACTGAAGTCTAATAGATCCAAGGCTGCATTGCAGCAATTTACTTTTTTCATATTTAGATTGTGATCTGATGCTTTAAATCACTTTGTATTTATTCTAACCATTTGCTTGTGTGTTCTTCTTGAATGTTTAATCACTAACCTTGCCCTTAATCACATAAAATTGCTCACTGAAGAGCACAGTTGCCTGTAGACCTTCCAGTGAGGACCAAGAGGGTAGAATTACTCCAGTTAAGCTAATTATTTGTATCTTCCCTAAAGTAAGGCCAACAGAGGTAGACAAGCTCTTTCTCAACTACTGAAGAAACCTATGACAGTTAATCCACTATACAGTAATGGAACAGCAGGACCCAATTCCCCTGGCACAGGAATCACAGCCAGTGAGATGCAAACTCTACTACACTGCACCACCACCTCAGTGAAATCAGAATGCTGGTTAAGTAAATTTAATCTGCAGCTGTGTCTGCACACAAATTCACTCATCAAAAGTGTAAGGAGAAATGCAGAAACTAATGAGTTTAAAAAGATATGATTAGGGCACAAATATCCAAAATGTTTTCAAATGCATACATGAAATATGTTAGCGAACCGCAATTATGTTTTGCTAGTCTATGCATTCAGCACTAAATGGATTGTTCATGAATGTCTGATGTAGATCAGGGAATTTTTATGATGTGTATATGAATATTCATAGAGATAGGAATTTATTTAGCCTTGGTAATTTCTAATGTGGTTACACCTATACATCTTTTAATCCAAAACTCTTGCATTACCAACAGAGATCCTCATAGGTGTTACAGAGAACCTTTAACACATGGGGTAAACGGTGCGTGACATAAATCAACATCAGATCCAAACCAAACACCATGAGGGATCAGTCTTGGTATTATGATAGGTCTCAGAAAATGCTTCTTTTCTAGCTGTAGTCTTTCTGCTGGCTACCTGCATGCAGGGTGTCTGCATGTCAACTTTGCAAGTACAGAAGTTTTCGAAAGGAGCTGCTTACAGAAGGCACAAATCAGCACCATGTGTATGCAGAACAGAAGAGATCTCTCTTAAAATCCTTATCCTGTTGAAGTCAGTAGTAAAATTCTTGCTGATTTCAGTACAGCCAGAATTTCACCCCAACTTTACTGCTGTCTAGACCAACTACTTCGTTCTTTGAAGAGGAAAGGAATGCTAACACAGTTTAACACACTGATGATTGTTTAAACAATTCTGTTGACATTTTTCACAATGACAAATTACATTTCATAAATTTTGCAGTCTATTAAAAGAAAAATATAACCTTTTTGTTTAAAGAAATATGACACTATTTTTTGAAAAAAGTCTATACAAGAAAATGTGCTGGATTTCAGACAAAATCTATATAATTAGAATGTACATTATTTTTCCACATGGTGATTAAGAACCTTTCAAGGCAAAAAGAGTATGGGCAATTAGAGATGCCAGGTAGTAATCTATTCAGTTATAATTTTGCTTGTTAATCATAAGCCATGAAAGGCATTTGTACTAACTGGTTGTGCTGATTATCAGCACCATTGCCTACAGCTGAAAAGAACTGCCAAATATCATCAACTGTGAGCCTCTTCACCACTGCATCTGAGACTTCCATACTATTGTGCCTAATAATGGCATCACTGTTTTGCACTGTTTACAAAATCTGTAGAAGTGCTTAAACTGTCAGTGACATCAGCAAGAGTCTGAAAATAATGCATCAGTAGCTGAGACTTAAAAGTGAAAAACAAAATCAGTACTTTAATTATTTTAAGAAATACTGAAATACCTACTGATAATGGTTTTGAAGATATTCTAAGTAAGAAATATTTGTAGTGTGAAATTATGTCTATTTCTCACATAGATTCTTCTGTTCTCTGTCAAAAGACTTTTTAACATCATTTTCTAGCTATTATTCCTTTTGTCACTGAAATTCAATTTCATGCGCGTTTCTCTTCCGCCTCTTTTGGGCTGTGCTCTTAAAAGCATTTTGTATTTCTGAAAACACATCAATAACTACAGAGAAACATGCAGAAATATATCACAGTGATATGTGAATTTCAGTGGTCACACAGAAGCAGGCAAGTTCCTCATTTCTTCAACAACGACCACCATTAAATCACCACGGCACTACAGAGTCCTGCCAGACTATTCTATTCTATAGGGCCAGCTGCATCACTAGGCTATACAGGTAGTTTTAAAGATACAGGCCCTGACAGCCACATGTGAATTCACCGTGGTCAAACCACATGTTTTGTTACCACTGCACTGAGCTCAGAATTTTGTTCCCTTCCTGTCTGCATGGCTCATTGCCTCGCTTTCAAGATGTTGATGTTGCTCCTCAATGACTTGCACACAACAGCAAATTCACGTTTAGCAAGGTGAAGCTGAGGCACAGGAAATGTGTGCAAAGATTACTGGATTCAACAGCAGTCACCACCACCAAAAAAATTAACTTGCAGTGTAAATGGGTCCAAGTTCAAGAGTTTCTCCATGGCTCCTACTTCATTAAACAAACAGAAATCCTGGTTCTGCTTTGTGGGAGCTTTGTCACCGATTTCAGTACCAGTTTTGCATTCAACAAATATAAAAAACCCTTACTGCTACTGCAAAAAACCTCAAAACTTCCTCCTGGTTTCAAAGTTGTAATTTGAAGGCTATTGCTTGAATATCTGAACTAACTTGGCATTTTATTTAGTTGTTGCTGTCTGCATATATTAATTCATTATTAAAAGGATATCATCAACACGTTTCTACTTTAAGAACCAACACTGCTACTATTTCTTAATATGCAATCAACTTACAGAGAAAAAACACTAGTTTAGTCTCATTTTATACTGAATTCCTGCTTTAGAAACGAAAGTTTCTAAGTTTCTAGGGCTGCTCATAGATTAATAAGTTGCTAACTATGATGAAAAATAAATACAACATAATCCTACAACACACTGTACATGGCAGAGAGTATCTTTCTTTATAACTTATAGCCACGCCTGGAAGTCTAATAGGACTGGATGTACTATGTAATTTTAAAAGGTCATTAAATGTAGAGAATAATTATATTTTGGGGCTGCTACTGTTCAACATCTTTGTCCGTGACATGAACAGTGGAATCAAGTGCACCTTCAGCAAGTTTGCTGACAACACCAGGCTGTGTGCTGCAGTCAACACACTGGAGGGAAGGGATGGCATTCAGAGGGACTCTGACACACCTGAAAGGTGGGCCCATGCCAACCTCATGAAGTTCAACACAGCCAAGTGCAAGGTCCTGTGTCGCAGCAACCCCAGGCACATCTACAAGCTGGGTGGAGAAGTGACTGAGAGGAGGGCTGCAGAGAAGGAATTCAGAGTGGTGGTTGAAGAAAAACTCAACATGAGCCATCAGTGTGCAGTCACAGCCCAGAAAGCCAAAGGAATCCTGGGCTGCATTAAAAGGAGCATGGCCAGCAAACTGAAGATTATTGTCCTGCTCTGCTCTTGTGAGATCCCACCTTGTACTGCATCCAGCTCCAGTGTCCCCAACATGAGAAGAACATGGAGCTGTTGGAACAAGTCCAGAGGAGGGCCACGAGGTTGAAAAGAGGACTGGAGCACTTCTCTTATGAAGACAGCTGAGAGAGTTGGGGCTGTTCAGCCACTGGAGAAGAGAGGGTTGTGTGGAGACCTCATAGGAACCTTCCAGTATCTCAAGAGAGGCTACAGAGAAGCTGCAGATGAACTCTACATCAGGAACTCTAGTGATGGGAAAAGAAGTAATGGGTACAAACTGAAAGAGGGGAAATTTAGGTTAGATACTAGGAAGAAATTCTTTTCTGTGAGGGTGATGAGGTACCGGAACAGGTTGCCCAGGGAGGTTGTGGATGCTCCAACCCTGAACGGTTCAAGGCTAGGTTGGATAAGGCCTTGAGCCACCTGCTCTCTTGTAGCCTCCTTTAGATCCTGGAAGGCTGCTATAAGCTCTCCCCAGAGCCTTCTCTTCTCCAGGCTGAACAACCGCAGGTCTCCATGCCCTTCTGAGCATCGCTGTGGCCCTCCTCTGGACCCCAGCAGGTCCATGTCCTTCTTATGCTGGGGATCTCAGAGCTGATGGCCGTGACTAAATAAATTTTTGCAGGACACGACGCAGTATGGTCAGCAGTTGCCACTACGTAATGTGGTTTAAATTTCTGTATAAAAAAGTTTAGTACAACTTCATCTAGTATTTTGAAATCAGCCAGTAACTCGAGCTGTGAAAAAATTTCTTTAAAAAAAAATTACATTGAACCCTAATGTTTCAGAGATGATAAGGGAAGTTACAATAAGAACAGACCTCCCACCAAACCCAAAGGCAATGAATTTGCATTTTAAAATAGTATCAAAACTGTTGTTTAAGCCTCAGAACATAGAAATAAAACAAAAACTCATTAAAGCTTAAAACTTTACAAGAAACTGACTTTCTTTTACAGGCTGAGAAGAACAAAATATATAAAAAACATAGAAAAGAATTTGTTTTTATTATCTCACAGATACTAGAAATTAAATTTGTGAATTTTGCTGTTTATGCCTCAAGGTATGTTATACTGCATTTGGGGCAAATCTATCAAACAAGAAAGTAAGTGGGCAGATTCCTAAGCAGAATCATAACTTAGCAATCAAATTAAAACAAGCCTACTCACTTGGAATAGTATTTCAATAGTATTTGGAAGGGACCTACAATAGTCCAGCTGTCTGACCAGTTCAGGGCTGACCATAACCCAACAAGTGTTATTAAAGGCATTGTCCAAATGCCTCTTTAACACTGACAGGATTGGGGCATCGACCACCTCCTTAGGAAGGCTGTTCGAGTGTTTGACCACCTTCTCAGTAATAAAATGCTTCCAAATGTCCAGTCTATCCCTCCTGTGGTGCAGCTCTGAAGCATTCCCATGTGTCCTGTCACTGGATACAAAGGAGAAGAGCTCAGCACCTCTCCCTCCACCTCTTCAGGAAGCTGTAGAGACCAATGAAGACACCCTTCAGCCTCCTCCTCTCCAAGCTAGACAAGCCCAAAATTCTCATCTGCTCCTCACAGTACATTGTTTCTATCTCTGTCACCAGTTTTGTTTCCTTCCTGTGGGTGCAACCAAGGACTTTGATATTCTTGGTGTGTGGGGCCCAGAACTGCTCGGAGCACTGAGTGAGGACCCCAAGGCTGAATGCAGTGGGACAGCCACCTCTGTTGGTTGTCTGGTTGTGCTGTGCCTGATGCATCCCCAGGACGGGGTTTTGCCCTCTGGGTTCCAGGGCACACGGTGCTGACTCACACTGAGCTGCTGCCAACCAGCACCCCCAGATCCCTCTTGGCAGGGCTTTAGCCATTATTAGCCCAGGTGCCCAGCATTACTCAGTAATACTGTTTCTTTCAATAGGAATCAGCATGAGAGAGCTGTTCCCTAATTATATCAATGTACAACATCAGGTTCATTGAACTCAAAACCCCTCCCACTACCACCATGACACTGCTGTGTAAAATAGCTGATGTAAACAAATAGCTGACCACAATAAATTAAATGCATACTGAATGTCTAGTCACTGCTTAAAGCCCAAATATGTCGGAAAGTTAGGTAAGTCTCTTAGAAGAAATTAAAAAACAAGGAAACATAAACCATGACATTTTCAACACACTGACATCGATCACCTGTGAAGAAGATGTAGGCAACAGCTCCTCCGATTATTCAGTCACTCAACAGTGATGATAACTAGAAGAAACTTCCTGAGGATACAGGCAGTGGTAATGGCCCACAGGGGAGCAATTCACACAAACTCTCCAAAATTTCCCTGAAAGGCAGTCAACTAGGTACATTAGGTATCTAGATTTTATTTGTTTCTCATTTACCACACACACACACAAAATAGTTCAGCTCTTCAGCAGAAGATAGGAACATACATAAATACATGGCTGAATATAGACTTAAAAAAATAGTGAGTTTCTCTCCTCTCTTCTACCTAGACAAGGCAGCCAAACAGCTGTCTTGTAGGCACAAAACTATGCTCCCAAGCCAAAGGCGTAATTAAAGAATGCTATTGACATTTTCTACCTTTCTAGGCTGTTTCTTTCTTTAGTCCTAACATTTTGAAGTGTCAAGAGCTAATGAACCACACATTATTTATATTTTATTGTGCAACACATAACCCAGGTGTCTCATTTTAATCACTTTAGTCATGAAAAATTTCCTGTGAAATGAAGTATTTGTCACTCAGAAAATATTTCTGTAACAAAATAGCTTTTATCATTATCATACTGTTACTGAGTGATTTTTTTCCTGGCAAAAATAGTAGGTATTAATTTTTTGAAAAATACTACAATGTAGAACTTTTTTTTCAGAAAGCTAAGATGCTGAACAGTTTAATCTAAATTAATTGATTGAGATTTATGCACTTGCTACAAAGAAATGCAGATACACGTAATTTTTGAGTCCACAAATACCCCTTTTTTCTTACAGCACTGAAAGAAGCAAGGAAATTGTCTTCAGGAAAATGTCCATTTTCTGTATGGCCTGATATTGCATAGATAAAGTAAATTCAAAGTTTAAAAAAATTAAATAATGAAGGCTTACACTGAGAAACTGACAGCAAAAACTAAGACCTCTGTAAAGACCGCAACAGGCATTTTGTTTTCAGTTACTGTTTGGCTTCCATTGCAAAAGGAATTTCTCATCACTCAAAATAACACTAATAATTTATAATGCTTAATAAGGGTTTTATATTTGCTTTTGATTTATGTAACAGAATGACCCAACGTCCACATGATACACTGGAACAAACTGCTCAATCATACAGGAAAGGAGTTCCCACATTTCAACTTTCATCTACCCAAACTCTGGAAATCAAAAGGAAATTCAAATTATAACAGAACAAGAGCAGAAGCTCTGACCAGACCATTTCATGCGCAGCTCTCCCAGAAGAGTGTACCATACAAGTTTCAAGTCATTAAGCTGCAAGCCTCCAGGACGCACCAGATTCACAGCATGTGCAGTGCAGGCGATCTGCACATATGGACTGGCTGTCTGCCTAGTGCTTAACAAACGCATGCCAACACCATCAATCTCTTTGAAAATGCCTTCTTAATGGACATAGGCATTTCTATTTCCACTATCCAAGCCCTTAAACAGCACAAGGGGCATTCTTCTAGTCTGAAGAAAGCTTGCTTCAAGGTAGAGCAACAGAAAAAAGGAATAGCAGATTGTGCAATTATTCGATGACCTCTGTGGCAATGAAATTCAGTACAATTTTATCTTTATTCTGCGTATAGTTAACTTGCTTCTACATATAAATATATATAGCTAGGACTTAAAAAATTACTTCCAAGGCTCCTTGTGTCCTTTGTCCAAATGTCAAGAACAAATCATTACCCACTAAAATGCTTATGTCAGATTGAATTGAATGTTACATCACTGTGCTTGAAGCAGATGGAAAGCAAAGGCTGTTTTGCAGGTTCTATGATTTGCAAATACTTTTTATGAGTTCGTGTTCTGTAAAATATGTTGGGTTTCTAGACTATTACAACTGATCATACTTTCCAGTATATCTTGTACATGAGCATGCTATTCTACAAAAAAACTCACTCAGTTCCACAGAATAGTTTCAATGTTCCAGGTGCTTCATATATATACAAAATATGCTGAGTTGTCCAGAGAGGTTGATTACAGCATCTGCATTGTGTGTGCATGTAGGCAAACAATATTTTTTTCTAAGAGATTTCTCTTAATTAGACCTCTGACATAAGTTAACATATAAATCTAGACTCAATGTAAACTGTACAAAGTTATCTAGGAAATGTATGGATTTACATCACCACTTTAAAATGACAAAGAATTTTTTGTGATAAATGTATTTGAGCTATAAGTCACATCTTCATGACTATGTTTTACGCTATATGTTAAGCTTCACATTTCTCAACTTGCTCCTCAAACACATGAGATCAGACTGTATTTCTTTCTCTATATTTTGGCTAGAAAAGAAAAATATGCATTTGCACATTTCCAGAGAAGGAAGTTTAGTATTCGTTAACATACATACATGTGCTACAGTTCTCAGAGCATTTTTGGAAGCTTTTTCTCTTTCACAGGTCTTCACAGCTAACCAAAATTGTCTCACTAATTGCCACTGAAAGTGACAACATCACTCATGAGGTTCTACTATGACAGAAAATTTTGGTTAGCTAATTATAATGTGGACCTTTTTGGTTTACATTTTGTGCATCGAAAGAATTTCATATGATGAAATGTTGAAAGTGCTTGGACCATTTTCACTGGAGAAGAAAACAATGGGATCTTATAAATGTAAATAAATACCTGGAGGGAGGACATAAAAACAGAACCAAGCTCTTTTCAGTGGTTCCCAGTGACAGGGAACCAATGGGCAATGGGCACAAAGCGAAACAGGAGGTTTCTTTTGAACATGAAGAAACAATTGTCTGCTGTGAGTTGTCCAGAGAGGTTGTAGAGGCTCCATCCTCTGAGAGATTCTAAAGTTGTCTGAATATGGTCTTGAGCAACCTGTTCTAGGCGGCCCTCCTTGAGCAGGGGGATGGAGCAAGAGCACCTCCAGAGGTCACTTTCAAACTCAACCATTCTGCTAGTCTGATTCTGTAATACTGGGGTGTAGCTTGGTAAAAGTTTGGTAGCTGAAGTATTTTACTGCTAATTTCAAAAATCTCAACAAAAATCAATTCAAGTGATGGTATAATTCAATTCTTCATTTACTGCATCTTTATTCAGATTATTTGGGCTAGTTGCACAGTTCATTTTGGGGAAAAAAGGGTATTCCTGTCTTCCTGCTCCTTTTACACTAAGCAAAATTTTCCACCTCCACCTCCGCCCCACCCCCAAGCTTATTTCTGTACTTGCTTCTGGTTTTGAAAAGAGAAATAGAGCAAATCAAAAGCCTGACCCCTTGGTCACATCAAAGTCTGTTGTTACAAAACACAACTGATTTTAAATCTCTCCCAATACACTGGAGGAATTTAGAAATAGATTAAGAAGAAAAAAGGAAAAATCTTTATGACACTGGGTATCACTTACAACAAATCTTTATGCAATAGACTGAATTAATTTCAACTAAATTAAAATAGCAAATGAAACAATTTAAGATAAATGAGTAACTTATTGCTTATCATTCACTCTAACTCTCCTACCCTAATTTACAAGGACTAATACCTTAGACTTATCACTTGCAGAATGAAGTGTTACACGGTATGTGCAAAAATAGTCCAAAGTGGCCTACAGAGAGGGAAAAAGACAAAGAAAGTAATATATAGTTCTTCAACATAAGAAAGTTAGGATGTGCTCCGGAAAGGGAATATACTTCAGCTAGAAAGCTGAATTACTATATTTACTCTGTACTGAGTGCTGCATTCCTGCCAATGCTGAGAACCTATTTCAAGAAGCTACAGAAATCAGTACCCTAGCATCACTCACTGACATCAATGAACTTCTAACAAACCCCCATGCTATGCAGGAAAAACATCCTGACAGACTGGCATCTTACATTATGATATCCATGTTGCCCACAAATGAACACTACCAGAGGTGCTGGCTGTAACAGGTGCAGGCTGCTAATCCTTACAGTCAGTGAGAGCTCTCACTAATAATTAAACCCCCATCTGGATGAATTATGGACATGGTAAGTCAGTGCTTGGATTACAAAATCTACCTTTAACCCTAGTGAATGAAATTCTACAGACGTCAAGAAATAAACCCGTGCACACAATAGCCTTGTGAACAACTGCATTGATCTCTAACTTTCTTCTTCTAAGCAGCAAACTGTCACAGATGCTTGTCTCTGACAATTGTCTGCATCCTTTAGCCTTGACACACTATACCCTGTTGGCTATCTTCAGCTTTTGGCTCAGCAAAAATACTTTTAAGCTATCCATCAGTAGTCTTCAGGCTGGTGGACGACTCTTCTAAATTATTCCAGTCTGTAGTAATTTTCTTTTAAATTTGCTTCCCTAATGTTAGGTATCCTGTTTTCTCTGAAATCTAGTTATGATCCAATGCTCAATTAAACGGTCAGAAACATCACAACTGACTTGGATATACTTGTATAAACTCTGTTTTTTTCTCTTTAATAGATTTAAACAGGGTGAAACACAAAACCAAAGAGAATTACTATTTTCTTTGTTTTTCTGAGCTGCAGCATTATTTTGTTCACTTTGCTAAAACTATACAGTCTTTTTGCATTCCTTTTCTTTCGAAGCTAAACCTTTATAAAGAACGTAACTACATAATACCAGCAATTTAGTGGCCTCCATCTCCAACGTATCTTTTAATCCTCTTAAACTGTAGATACAAAAATACTACAGAGGGTGATCAACTTCAAATACTAACCTTAAAAGAAAACTATACCCAAAAAATCAGATTCTTATGAGACATAGTTAACTTTGTTATAAACTTGCTTAAAACCTTCAACCACACCTGAATTCAGGTAAGGAGACAATCCTGCTGAAGACACCAAACAAAACAAAACTGTCTTAATTATTTAGTTTCCTGGCTTTACAACTCTCTTTTTAAATGTTTAATGCTCTAGTACCGTTCTCAGGAATTTATAAGAAACCTCTATTATAAAGAGGATAAATAGTGCAAAAAATTTTGACAGGAACTATTACTGAAGCTGAATCAACCCAGGATTTCTCAAAAATGGTAAACAGAAGATTTTTTGCTTTGTTTGTTTGGTTTTCTTCCCTACAAAAAACATATTACAGTAATAGTAAATCACAATATAAAGCCGTTTAATTTTAGAGGGTAGTTATGTCTTAAAGGTGCCACCATGCTAATGAGCCAAAGCTTAACAACGTGACACAACTGAACAAGTGCTGATGCCTGCATGCGAGGTGGCTGTAGCACTTGATCTTGCAGTATCAGCAGGAACTGTTAAAACAGATGCCACAGCTAATTTCATGGATCATGGTGCCTTCAGGAAAGAAGTTGGGTTTTTCATTTTCCATGAAGACTTTAATGCTTTATTTAGAGGATTTCTGACATGTAAAGTAATCTGCATCTGGGATATAATATAAAGACATCAAGGAAAAATAAAATCAGTATTGTATTTTGTGATGCAGATAAAAAGCAGCACAGTTGGGTAATTACTATACTTTGAGGCACATAGGATTGATCTAATAATTTTATTACTATATGTTTTCATAATGCTGATTCATCAAGAATACAAAAAAAAAAATCTGTATTTATGAATAAAAAACCTGCCTTCTTGGCAGTAAAAACAGTCAAGATATGAAAATGTATCACTTGGAATAGATTTAGATCATGCTGACACTAGTACATATTCTTACCAAGACTCTGAGTAAAGCTGTAGCAAACTACATGAAGACTCAAAGCCAGCAGGACTATTTTGCATGCAAGGTAAGGATGTGGGATTTTTGAAAATACATCTTTTTCTTGCTTAAAGACACTAAGAAGAGTGTAAGAATTGTCCTGGACAGTTATTGTTAAATAACTTGTTCTAATTCTTTTACATTTCTTTCTAACACTGCATCATCAATTCAAACTTTTAAAAATTATCACAGCTAGAAATGAGTGATGTCATCATACATCATGCCTAGGTGTCATCGTACCTTCAGCGCACAGACAGACATTTTCAGAGCATCACTGAATACACACTACCACATTAAAAAGTTCAGTAGTGCTTTAAAACTTTACACCAAGAGAACAATGGCTCTCAACGTGAAAGAGTGTTCAAACATTTCTGCAAAAAAAGAGAAAGTGAAACAGTAAATCAATATTGTTCTTCTGTCTATATGCTCAGAAGAGGTGATAAAGTTTTTTTTAGAGAAAACTTGTACTTTTATGTGTAAGAACTGATTATATATTTATTATTGAAAAATTGTAATGTAATCAAGTAAGGATATGCCAAGTAAACTTTTTTCCTTGAGTAATAAGTTACTGGAATATTTGCTTAAAATTAGCTCAAGTAGAAACTAGCTACCATGACAGATGTCAGCTTCAAGGAATAAATGAGATCTAACATGTAAGTTAAAAAAAAAATTGGGCCACCATATCACCAAGATATTAACTCTGTAATTAACACATTAAATTTCTGTCAATTTCAGTGTAGCAGCTGTAGAAACATCAGCAATAGCTGCCAAAGACAGGCTTTTTAATCCCTGTCTTCTAAAGGACTTTGATATTTTAAAGAAAATACTAAAATTCTAGCAGCTATTAGAACAGTCACTTCAGAAAAGTGATACTGCAACTATTTAACAGGGAGCACAGATAGCACAGTTGAAGTAGTAAAGTAAATAGGATATCGAAGTACTAAAGACTCAATTAATATTATCGAGAACTGGTTGCCAAAAGGGTATCACATGTTCTTTAAACACCACTCAGTTTACAGCCTACTTGAAGAGGACTCCATGAATCTCATTGATCCACCTTCAGAAGAGTACTGAACCATCATCAGTGCATTCCTGAGCTTCTTAAGGCTCTCAAGCAGCTTCACTGTTCAATAAAATGACATACTTACAGAAAAAATAATTCAGAATTAGGTTATGCAATTAGCACCACATGTTTTATCTTTAAAAATAAGAAGGATGAGCAAATTAAGTAACTTAAAGTAATTACCTGATTTACAAAAAAAACCCTGATTTTTCTAGAAGTTATCTCCCACTGGTGAGTAAAATCAAACATTACTGCATATTTATGGCATAAAAATAGTATCAGTAAAAAAATATTACCATCACATCAGTAATTGAGACACAAACATAGCAGCATCCTGTTAGCTTATTCGTACATTGCATGAACAGAAACATAATGCTGATCCAGATACTCAGCATATGATCTGCATCTCTTTGGTTATTTATTCTCAATACAACTACTGTTACACACTTCTAAAGCCTTTAATGTACCATAAGATTGTCAAGGCCCCTTCATTTACATAATTAAGGCAATTATAGCCATTATAATCGAATGCAACACCATTTTAATGATCTGAACTACATTTAAGCTTCCAGCTTTATAAGCCAGGGAAGTTGGTTGGCAGAGAGCAAAAGAAAATAACGAATATATCCTAAAAAAGCATGCTCTCATGACTACCTATAACAGTTTAATAGAGTTTGTTGTGCTACACAGACTAAACTTTCCAAATAATTTGGGTGTTTTGGAGACTCTAGGACTGAATTTGTTCAAGAATTGTTTCAAGGTCCAAGTTAAAATTATAAAACATACAATGAAAACAGCATTAATTATCTTCTTTCATCATAATCACTTGCCTAACTCTTAAAATTGCAGCAACACACACAAAACCACAGGCTAATACACTGTAGGTAACTTTTTCGCCTCTAAAGGCATTTTCACTATTTGGGCTTCCCCTCCTAACAAAACACAAGAGGAAAGGAAGCAAAGAAACCAATCAAGCTAATCAAACTTTTCATAATAAATCATTTTGAAGCAACGTCTTACAGAAAAATATTTTCCTCTGTGAAAAGTATATGAATAGTTTGTAGTAGTAAGAAAACAACTCTGAATGACTAATTGCTCACCTTGTATATATTGAGTCTTTACCTAAAAAGAAGCAGCATATAAATGGCCCTGAGTGTCAGAACAACCCCACAGAAATCAAGGATTACAAAAAAGGCAATGTATTCTAAGCATCCATCCCATGTGTATAAGCTCACTCCCAACATACTTAGAGTGAACCAGCTAGCTTTGCTTGAGATGAAGCTTGGGAAGTTCACCCTGAATTGCGCCCTACACACAGGATGGACAAGGAATCCCATGCTGTGCCCAGCTCCTCATGCACACCTGTTTTCTAAGCCACAACCTGCACAGGACATACACACCCTCGATGTCCTGTGATAAGAAGTACTCGCACAGTGAGCAGAGACGCAACACTGACACACTAGTTTAGAAATCAAAACTTGTATTACACAAATACAAATTACTCTAACACAGGGCCAGATCTGCCAGTTCGACACTCTCTTGCTGGTAACCAAAGAAACATCAGAAGCAAATTCTCCAAGTGCAGCCCACCACAGCAGGACAGAACTGCTTTCCATGGCATTGAGACCTTAGGAATTTTCCATTTAAAAGTAAATTCGTGGATGTGATGTACACACCTGGATTTGACAAAACTGTATAGATTTGAGTACCCAAAGCTTCCAAAACAACCATAAAAAGTGAAATGACTTGGAAATAAACAGGCCAAATGAAGAGCAAAGACAAGGTGGTTCTAGAGAAGATTGCTGTTGCAAAGGTGCTTTTAAGTGTGAGCAAAGAGCTGTTTCCAGTGATAGGTATGTAATATTCCCATCTTCCCCTTAGTGTCATAGCTCTTTGCAATACTGACAACAAGCACTCAGCTAACAATCCTTTCCCAGTGTTACACTTAATCCTGGCAACAATAAAATGTTCTTCTTCAAACCATTCTTGAGTATGTTGTGCAGTGTTACTGCAGGAGATTATTTTTCATAAACACAGCATATACAGTCTAGCCTTTTTTACATAAACAGTATGATTATGGAATGGACAATCTTCCCTTAATCCTTCACTTCTTCCTTGTAACAGTCAAGCTCAATCAAATTTTAATTCGTTCTGCAATTGTGCTTTCATTGCAGAGAATATCAAAAATATAGGTCACTGCTCAACCACATTCTACCTTTTTTGGTTTTTTTACACTATCAGCTCCACTCTGATATGAATTAATAGTGTTCTTTTTACTAGAATGTCTCTGCCTCATTGCTCTACCTGCATTTGCGATATCACTTCTGCACATGTATTTCTACTCCTTGTTCCCAAATATTCTAATCCCTGTAAGAACAGAAAGAAAAAGCAAAAACCTTTTAGCCAAAAGATCATCTACCAATAGACTAACCAATTCTAGTTATCCTTTTCAAACTATAAAGGTGTTTAAAGCAAAGTGAATACACACTGTTCCATGTAGAATAAATTTGAAATTATAGGAGAAATGTGCATCTGGAACAAAACTGACAAATCAAGTCACTTGTACAGCCTAACAACAGCTTACACAGCTGCATCTCCATTTCTCCACCTTCAGACACAGCCACAGGCCCTTTCTCACTTCCACATCACACATGGAAAATACCCGGCAAGTAACCTGTAAGACTCCTTTCCAATCTTTCCCAGCTTCCAGAGGAGGGAAGCCCAGGCATGAGGGTGTGCTCTGGCTAAACCTAGACTAGTTGGCAAGGGAACCATGGATTGTGGGCACGCAGGTCAGATCACTCTCATTCCAAACACATTCTCTGTCATTCTATACCACATTAGATTGCTACTAATCACACTACATTAGATTACTACTAATTATGATGGAGAAGTCTCTTTTTAGAAAGTCTTAGCATGGAGTTTGATTAATGAAAAGAAGATACTGCTGACAATTTTACTTGGCTCAGTGTCACTCGAGAAAAAAAAGATACTCAGTTTAAAAATTTAAAAGCCTTTTGCAAAAAATTTATCTTAGCATTGAAGAAACAACCAATAAAAATACCTCCACTGAGTTTCTGTTATTACACAAACACAGTAATGAATTCTAAATAAATGTCTTTAATAAACACAATAACAGAGTATTTTTGTGCTAGCAAATTCTCTTCCCATCACAGACATGGAAATATTTTACAGATACAAATGAATTGTCGCAAAGATTATTAGTCTGCTATCTCAGAAATAACCTACCATTTATAAAATATCTAGTAAAGCTCTAAAATCTGGTAAAACAATAGTACTTCTTAACAAGATCAAGTAAAAAATGGTCTATCATTCACCTTATATACAACAGAGAAAAAAAAGAGACATTCTTAATGAATTAGGCTGACCAAATTTCAAAGCATAAAAATCTACAAGGCATCCATTTTCACTTTATCTTCAAATAGCTTCAAATCATATATAATGTATACTTACAGCTCACCATTATTGTAAATGTATATAATGAATTTAAAAAGGTGAAAAACAGTATTTTAGCTCACTTGCTTGGACAAATATAGGTCAAAGAAGAAGAGCTTTAAGATTGGAAAGTAAAAACTATGTATTCTAGTAAAAAAAGCAATAAAAGCAAAATGAACATTTACTTCTAAGTCAATACCCTCTGAAGAACTACAATGGAAATACAATAACACATTTTAGTTTCGTAGCACCTTTAAAATCAAAAGATTTCAGAAATAATAATAAAATAGTGTTCAGAAACATTAGTAGAGTAAGAAGGCTTACCTATGGATAACGTCTTTTCCTCTAACAAGGAAACTGAGCCACAGTGTTAGAGCCTATTTACTTTTAAATCAATAGCAAGATTCACACCGATGCCAGCAGTAAAGGCAAGAGCAAAAATACTAGCCCAGATTCAATTTTTATCGTGAGCCCACAATGACATCAAGCAGTGTATATCAAAACAGGTAAGACAAACTCCTGGATCTGAGTGCTTCCACTGATACCACTCATCACTGATACCATGCTCTTGTATTTCAGGCTTCATCTAAAAACCATTTTGAGAAAAATCAGCAAAATTTTCGAATGAAAATTAAGCAAGTAAGAAAGCATAGATATTTTCTTTTATTGTTGCATTCTACAGAACTGCAGTAGCAATTACATAAAAAATATCTTACTGAATATAAATGGTTAAGAAGAACAGTAAACTAGAAGGCTGACAATTATCTAGCGCAAATTTAACTCACATATATAAAATGTTGCTACCACCTATACTCTCAGACTACCGAGACCACCTCCTTTCATTTACTGTGCATATTCCTAAGAGAAAGTTAAATGAGAGCAGCTTGCCCATGATAAGAACCAGCACACCTTCCTTTTGTGTTTCTTTTTATAGGCTAGTCACTCTATTTTCTGTAACATGCATGACAGTGTAAAACTAAATGTTACAATTAGACCTTTCCAGAAATATTTTAAAACATAACAACATATTTGTAAATAAAGCCCAAACAGCACTATTGCATACCATCAATTTTCTTTGGTGGGTTATTTTTGTCTTATTTCAAGTTCAAAAGTTAAATTTCATCCTCGACCACACAGCATGAACCTCTTCATCTTACAGACAGGAATTTTGGTCTCTGTCTCATACAAATGGCCTCTTCTGGCTACCCCATAACTGGTCACCGATAATATCAGGCCTAATTGCCCTAGTACATGTTGGTTTGAATACAGATTCTTATTCTGTAGTTACTTTTTCAAAAGAGAAAAAGGGAATTACAAAACAGTACTATCTGTCATTGAAAGGCAAAAAAACAAAGTAAAGATTAGGGAGTTAACACAAGTGTTATTTTTGGCCCTCAATCTCTTTATTTATGAAGTCTGGAAACCAGTCAGTGTTCTCTCTGAATGAAAACAAAACAATAGCTCTTTTTTGGCATCTATACCTGTACTATAAGAGTAGCAGCGGAGGTCATGTATCGAAAAGATGATGCTATGCAAATTAAATCAGAGGATTTGGGAGAGTGCTGCTTAGTTTTTTGCTCGTCTATTTGTTTTTCAAGCACTGATGGGCACAGAATGAAACAGTATCCACAGTGTCTTTAATCCTACTGTTATTTATCCCCATCTCTACATAGCAATTAACAATTCGGCAGTATTCAGTATGAAACAGGATGCAGCTGAGAGAGCAGTCATATTCTGTGATTAAAGTATTTCAGACATGCTAACTGAAAATACTTTCAGCATGCAATGTTGCCTTTTCACCTCCTTTTGGCAAAAGCTTAGAGTCAGAAAGTATGACATTTATAAGAGCTTCTTTGTTACCTACATAGTCCTCTTCAGATGCTGAAGCAAAGAGAAGCCCTTTTTTTCTCCCACGAATATAAGCCTACCTCTCTTATTTTAGTGAAAATATCAAGTGAGCTCTTAGCACAGGATTTATTAGAGATTAACTCAAAAATTATTGAGAACGAATTCTTCTATTTTAATAGCTAATAAAAATGCATAATCAGTATTTTACAATGCTATAGCTTTTGCCATTTAAACTGCAGGACTTTCATTTGGCGCTGAGCTTTTGGGTAGGACTGCATGTCCCAGCTGAATCTTGACTCTGTGTCAGGGCAGAAACACGGCCTTATTTCTATCATGAAGATATCCAAAGACATAATCCAGGAGGATGCTGTAGTACACATCAGCCAAATCTTTGAAATAGACTGTTTGGGAGACCAGGATCCTGGGCGTGTCACAGCACATATTTGTCACAGTGTTAGTGTAGCTTGACAGGGAAATAAAACAAAGCACTCTGTCCAAAGATTTTTAGTTTTAAGAATAATTAAACTCGCCCAATGTATGTACTCTGGAGTGGAGCAAATTTGAGATTACTGACAATTAATGCTTTTCTTAGATACCTTTGAAGGTCTCTGACCTCAGCTAAGAGCTGTCAGCCACACACTCATTTGCTGATGAAATTTCTGCAGAAATGCCTGTGGCCTTCATTGACCATATTCCTTCAGACTGACACACACAGCGGGAATTTGTCATCTGTGCTGCCAAACATCTCATATTCAGGTGACAATAGAGAGGCATACCCCAGGTATTTGGTCCAAGCAAGCACAAAGCCAAACAAACCAGTCCAGAAACACTACCACGTATCTTGATGGTTTTGCAGGTAATTAATATTTTACACAATTTTTAATTTACTTATTTAATCAGTAAGCCTCTATGTAACCTAAATAACAAGCAAAGGAGACACAGAAGGAAACGCCTGCAACGATGCAGTAAGTGCAGTACCGTTTAAGGCAGAGTGAATAATCTCTAGCTCAGTTTCCGAATCAAAGTGAAACAGTTTTATTTCAGAGACTGATGCATTCCTTCCTCTGCATCATTCTGCAGCTTTTGAAAGATGTTAAATGCTACAGTTGATCATACAGGAGGCTGTCATCTGGGACCTCCTTTTTTATTTTCTGGAAGGTGGGATATAAAACATCTCAGTCCTCCAACGTCTACCTTCCTAAGAAATAATTACCAATCTAATATAACTAATTTTCTGTATCTTAACTAGTAATCCAAGTATAATGATAGTAAAAAAAAGATATCCAAGGAAATATTAAGACTGAAAATAAGGTAAATTTCTACAGAAAAAAATTGTAAGAGAAAACAAATCCTGGCTCATGACAGTCCTACCCTGACTCCTCAAGCAGTATTCAATTTAATCCAGAACTGCTCTTTCTGTCAGCTAGAAAAATGTAAGGTATTATACTATAAAAACACAAATATAGAAAGGTCTTATGTATAACACATTAAATGACATAAAATTTTAACTTTGGTTACTTCTTATGTCCTTTTTTCTAAGACATATATTCCACAGACTGCCTTATTCCTTTATGTAGAAAAAACCCATAGGTCTTTATCAATACCAATAATGAACCATATCATTATACATTATATTAAGTATGAATTAGATATCAATTAACTAACAGTACAAAATTACTTTCAGCTATCCATCTTCTTTTTAATTGCAATGTCTTGAATTAAAACAACATGTTCCGCAAATGTATTCTAAACAATTATTTCAGAATATGAGTACACTCTTGTAAAGATACATTCTACATTTTGTGAAAAATTCCAACAAGCAAGAAAATGCTTCTGGAATCATGCCAAGTTATCACTGAGTTTGTTAGGGAATTGCAACAGCCATTAATGATATTCATTAGCATCAAAAGAAGCTTATGCACCTGAGTAAAGTATTTTGAATATATTAACTTGTAAAATAAAACACTGTGAAGCAGGGAGTTCACTTGTGACTACAGATTATTCAACTTTTTGTTTTTGCTGTTTTCCACCCAGTATTAAGATGAAAAAATAATAATTTCTTTTTTTCCAACAGGATGGTAAAATTCCCAATCAAAAGCCTTGAAATCAGTTAAGAACTTGAAAGAACTCTCCCATAATCTCATTCTTTCAATCAGATTTGAAAACTTACAGTTTTATTTTCTTGAAGGAATGTTGACAATACACACTTAGGTTACACAAATGTGACCATTTCAGTGTCTATTCACAGGTTTCAAAGGAATTCAGTACAAATCAAACATGAAGCAGGAAGAAAATTAAACTAGAAAAAAACTGTTGTCTGGATAAAACACAGCTGAAGAAAAAGAATAAATTAAAACTAGAAAGAAGTACCAAACAACAGAAGAACACGCAAAACTAATTTTTTTCGAAGCCCCACATTTTTTTAAGGAAATAAATTGCATTAATTAAAATGAAAATCTGTTAATGAGACAAGACAGAAAACTCTTATTTCTTTCACCCTGTTTCTTCCCTGTTTTACATCATCTAATTTTCCCTGAAGAAATTTTTCTAATATTTTAATCTCAAGTTGGCTGAAAGGAAGCATGTTTTAAATAAAGTCAAAATAGCCAAAAGCTAAAAGCTTTTTACATCATTGAAAGAGGTGATGTAGGTTGGTGAATTGTAGATTACTAAATAAATGTAACAAAGCTTCAAGTAAATGTGCTATTGCAGCAGGTGGAAAAAATAGTTTAAAATGTGAACTCTAACAGGTAGCAGCTAAGTCTGAAGGTGTATGTGAAATTCAAAATTGGAACTTTTGGACCCTCAAGAATAAGGCTGCTCCTTGCTGGCTGCAATTGGTATGGACTGGTATAAATTTCGATAAAACAAACGGGGCACTTCTTGAATCCTCCATTAAATAAAGAGATGTGGAACAGAATTAACAATTTTATGCGGCTGATAGTGCATTGCACGTCTATACACAGTATATTTAGATTGGGAAAACTGAGACAGGGACTGAAAGGATGGATCCTGGAAGAAGAATAGCTTCCAGGATGGATCCTGGAAGAAGAAGCCTTCTCTGAAAGAAGACATTTAAGATCCTGGTTGCTGGAAAGATGCTGGAAGTGAGGAGAGATTCTGGAGATCAGCAAGATGCATTGAGATGAGCACTGAGGGAGTCCCAGGGACTGTGGCCAGATACACCTTGGTATCTCCGTGCAGCTTCAGAGCAGAAACCAACACAATTTTCTGCCTGACTTTCCCAGGTCAGCAGTAATCCCCCTGCTTGGAATGTAAGCTGAGATCTACTGAAGGCAGCACTGGGTGGGAGAGTGAGAGAGGAAACTCAAGTTGCAAAATCAAGTTGAGTAAAAGCAGTATCTCATCAGTTCTTGAACAAATCCCAGCATCCAGATGCGCTGTTGATTCTTGCTTACTCTGTCTTGTGTGTGATAGTTACAGAACTAGTTAAACTTCACTGCAAGGGGTAGGTCTACCAGTTCCTATGCATTCTAGATAGCTGAATAGGAAAGCTAAGCACTCTTACTACCCAAAGGAGAAGCAGAAAAAGGATTGATGTGTACTTGTTTTCTGGGAACAGATGGGGAGATGAGTGATCTGAATTGCCAAAAGGTAAAGCAGATGAGGTGTCATGTGCAGAGGTAAGTGTTAAAGGTTAACAGGACTTGTACATCCTTAAAAATGAGTGCAATATTTGCATTTACCCCATGGACCGGTCTCATACTTCCTTATCCCTGTGACCCTGTTGGCAAGACCAAACTTTGCATCAAGTGCATTTGTTCTTACCCATCAGACTGAGGAGCAGGACAAGCTAGGGACAGGGCTCGCTGTATCTCAGAGCAAAAGGACCATGACTACTATTTGAAAGAAAAAATGGTGTCCAGACACTTCCAAGAGGACAAAAGACTCCTTGGTTTT
Organism: Rhagologus leucostigma; assembly: GCA_013397725.1. Classification (NCBI taxonomy): domain Eukaryota; kingdom Metazoa; phylum Chordata; class Aves; order Passeriformes; genus Rhagologus; species Rhagologus leucostigma. The sequence continues at coordinate 3,097,545 of VZTD01004799.1, forward strand.
GTAAAAATGTGCAGTGCACAGAATCCTTCATAGTTTCTTGGTGCCACATAACCACTGGGAAAAGCCTCAGAAGTGCTTAGGAAAATAAAGATCTGCAGATTCCAGCTCAATGAATTGATAGCTGTGCAAGTCAGTATGACCTGGATACCCCAAATATTGGTACATACTTGAAAAGGAGACTGAGGCAAAAGCAGGACATGAGACGATGGCTATGCCTGGAAAACAAGATCCTTCCTCATTTAACATCTCTCTCACGAGTGGTGGTGCTTCCCATTCGTTCTGCTTTACCTTTTTTTTTCTTTTTCTGCTTCTGTACAACTTCCAAAGCCCTCTCTCTTCTACACTGCCCATATTAATTTATTTCTAACTTTGTGTTCCCCTAATACTGCCTCTCATGTTCTGCAGATGTCCCCCTCTCATTTATAACTCTATTTGTCTTTTCTGTCTCTTTAAAAATTACTGGAGTACCTATTGTAGTTTATACTATATATAATACTCCTTGCTTTCTCTAAACTACATTGAAAACAAAGATGGCAAAGAAAGATTTTTATTTTATTGTGGGTTTTGTTGTTGTGGGGTTTGGGGTTTTTTTTGCTTGTAACTTTTGTTTTTCTTAACGACTTATATATCTAGATCCAGATCAGGTTCTTAGCCCTTTCATTTATGGATTTAACCTAAGAGCCTCTGCACATCAATTAGGTTCAGTGTTTCTAAATGTATCATTAAAACGAGACAGCCTTCACAAAAGCCCAGATGTCCTCACCCGCCTCATGCATTCATCAGAGATATGGATTACAAAAACTTCATAGTTCGCTTCCAAATAAGAGGATCCTATGATTTCATTATTAGGTTCACATACATTTTAAGAAGAAAATCTGTTTTTCTGAATACTGGTTTAATTTTGCTTCCCAAAGGAGTATGGGGATCCACCCCAAGACTGCTTCAGGAAAGTTCATAGATAGTTTTCTCTCCAGATACACCAAAGAAAAATCAGTAAATTTTCAATCTGAAAAGATGACCAATTGTCCTAAATAGCCTAGGTAGGGGATGTATTTTAGGAAGCCCTTAATTAAGTTATCCCTGAAACAGGAACAGTAACCTTACTTTGCCTGTTTGGCTTCGTCAAATTTGTAAGCAACTGACATATATACGCAGCGTACAATCATGGAACCACAGAAACGTTTAGTTCGGAAAAGATCTCCAGGATCATTGAGTCCAACTGCTACAACACTCCATTTAAAGACAAAAACTGTATTCTTGTAACTTTTGTTATAGGAATTTCTGTTGTAAGAAATGTTTTATTCTGTAACAAAAAAAGCTGAAATTTCACTGAGTATACTCAGCTCACTCTCATGTTTCTCAAGTTTCCTGGCTTTTGGCCTTGGCCTAAAGAAAATATATTAACAAATTTCAGCATTGCAGTACAATGTGGCATTGGGAAAAACTCTGTATTTTCCTTGGTCTGACAATCTGTCAGGACAGGATTAGTGTTAATTCCCATACCCATGAGACCTTTTTTCTGTCTCTTTTACATAAGTAGGCATAAGTAATCTTGACCCCCTGGCAACTTGAATCATCAAAAGTTCATTCTTAAGTAAAAAAAATTTCCAATTTTTGAAGCAAAAAAAAATTGTCTCTAGATTTTTTTCAGTGTTTTAGTACAGAAGTATGAAAAATAGAATATGCTTGAAAGAACACACACAAGGACAAACTTAACTGTATCAGGTGAAACAACTTCCAGCAGAGAAAATGCTAATCTTATTTTGATAAAAACTAAGGGTAATGACAGCATATTAAAAGACTATAACACTGGAGAATGGTAGGCCTACTAATCACAGAGAGATGCTTTTCACCTCATTATCTTAATTTCACTTTATGCCCACTGTTAAGCAAATATTCCCATATCCATCCTGGCGACAGAGAAATTATTGCTAGTGGATACTGCAACCACATTCAGGTTACACTGTATATCTTATCAAAGAGGCCACATTAGCCACACCATGCTGGGTCCACCCGTGCTTTCATTCCGTTCAACAATGCCAGCAGGTGACATATTTATCTATTTATTTTCAAGATACTACATGAAATTGTAAATTAATGCTTTAAAAAACATCACGACTATCATTTTGCAGAGGGGTTACAGCACAGGGAGTATTTAATTACATCTATTCAATTAATATTTAATTACACAATCAATTATATTGCCAAAGACAAAAAAAAGGACCTAAAGAAGAGTTTCAGAGCAGTTTTTTAATTTACTTGTATGCCTGCACACAGTTTAATCTTTATGGTGGTCATCTTCATTGTTAGAAGAACATTAATTTGTTTTTTAAACTAGGGAAAAAATATAGTTTTGGCAGTAGCTACAGCTTATAATGGAAACAGTAAGACTATCCTGCCCAATAAATCTGGAATAGTGCTTCAAACTATAATGAAATATCAACATTAATGCAGGAATGCAATATTTGTTCCTTTTATTGTTAGAAGGTTGCTACAGGAAAAGACCCATCATCTTTAAAAAGTAATTTTGCTGTATTTTCAATGGTATTTGTGCATAAAGATTTTAGCTTACTCATCGAAAGTGTTACCACATAGAAAGAATAAAAAAATGCATCTAACAGAGATCAGTCTAAAGTAATTTTAAAAATGCAGACCTCCAATCATGCTTCTCTTGGCAAATTCAGGTCCACGGTAGCCTAAAACCTCACGACAGCTCTCTATTCAGAAGCACCAAAGAGAGTATCATGTTTTGTTTAACCTTCCATAATCACCTGGGAGCCACTGAAATACAAATATGCTTAGCCACCATTTTTCTTTCTCCAGTTTGTTCCAGTTGCACCAATGGCTAAGAAGCAATGCAAAGCAACTTCATTTTTTAGCAGCCTAATCTCATGAATGGACCAAAAGGAAGCTGATTTATTCCTATCAAGCAATTATCAAATGAACTCACTTACATAATACAGCCTTTACTAACAGTTCTACAGCACAACTGCTTGCTCCTACGACCAGCAACAAGGACTTGTAAGTTTCCTTCCTTTCTATCACAATTTGTTTTCTTGAATAGTCAACTGAAAACACTGAGGAGCAAGGAATTAATTTCTCCTTTGTCTTAAATACACCTATAAGCATCTCAAGGAGTATTAAACAGCAAATGAAAAAAAGAACAGCAGTAACTCATACTACAATAGCTCATTCGAAAAATACCTTGGTATTTTAATATAGGTACAATTTCAAAACCCTTGGCAAAGAAACAACCTCAAAAATAAAGCTGGTTTTGTTCAAGAATAATCAGTGTTTCTGATAACTGTAATATTCCGTGAGCAAAATCTTCCTTCCTTCTGGAAATGAGCATTAAAAATATTACACAAATTACCATCACTCACCTCTCCTGTCATTTCTGTCTGCATTTGTGGATTTGTCAGAAGGGCAAGGGCAACGTCCTTCACATTTCACTGAAATTTGTTTTCCTGAGACACAGGCTTGATAGTCTAATTTGCACTGTAAGGAGAGAGAATGACTATCATTAATATAAACATATTTTATAACAAAAAATTACAGTTCTAAGAAATTTGAAGCAACCTTTCATGAAATGCTTAAATCTTTGCAGACACAGGTGCTAAGAAAAGTCTTCTGCTACTTTCATAACAAAAATTAGATTAAATAAAGGTACAAAGTTTTTGGTCCCTAACCTGGGTACAGTTTCAGACTCACGCCTTCAAGCATGAAGGCACTTGTGGTGTGAGACTGACTTGAATATCCATGCTAGATGGAAGTAGACTGCATTGGTCTTATCTGTATTTTATGAGCAAATAAACACAGCAACAACATTCATTATTGATAGGAAGCAATAAATAGTCAATTTTTTTAGAATTTATCACTTAGTTTCTATCTTTAAGATGACAGTATCCTGGTAAAAAGCATTAATGAATAAAATAAAAAGCTGTGCCTAAAGTAATTCTGCATAGTGACTGTCTTTTCTGATATCTAATCTGAAACAGATTCATTTGTGAGGTTGCCATATGTGTACTCACAGCTCCAACCCAGAAACTATATAAAAACTATATCTGAGAAACAGAATTGTTTCAAGCATATAAAAATAATGTAGTTAAAAACCACATACAGAGAAAATAATATCATTGTAAACATTGTCATTCCTACTGAAAAGCTGAACTTTTCTTCCAAAAAAACCAGTTCTTTACACAGAGATCTTTCTCTGGGATGTTTTGCCAATGTATTATCAGGAAAAACATAAAAACAAAAGGGGGTGGAAACATCTACAAAGAACTTTTTCAAAAAGCAAAAGAAGAAAGATTGTTATGGAGAACACTTCATCCTTGAACAAAACATGGAAGATGTCTCATTGAATAGGTAAAGAACACAGAAGCATGAGTCAGAAAACCAGTTCAAGTAACAAATAAAAATATGAAGTGTTTTCTATGCATCACAACACTTCAGAACAATCTCATCAGAATCTGTCTCTTTTATTCCCTGACTCATCTTTTGTTAAGGTACCTAACTTCACTGTAATGCAGTTCCATTATATGATTATCAGGATTTCCAGCAAATCCTGAAGTCAAAGTTTCTCTCTCTCCTAAAAATAGGTAAGGGGTGGGAGCACTGTAGCTATGTAAGAATCAAGGAGCCTCCTGAAAGACTGCACTTGAGGTTTCCACTAGTATGCAGATGTAAGCACTGTGAATTTACAGAACTTCATCAACTTTTTAAGCAGTCAGACCTCTAGTCCTGTCACACTCTCATGCAGTTCTGTATCTTGCAGAACCTGAACTGCATCACTGTATCAATAATACATTTTTGCACCATTGCCAGTACCAAAAAGACGGAAATTAATACCTCAATTTTTTTGTATTTAAATAAAGTGATTATTGTACTTCAGTTTTGAATGTGCCACCTTTTGCCAAAAAGGCATGGTTAAAGGAAAATGACACTAAAAGAACCCTTTAATTCTCCCAAAAAACCCCAACAGAACTGCTCCAACTGAAAGCTATATAGCACTTAACATCTCATAAAGGACTAGAAAATGGAAGCAAAGCAAACACCTGCCTATTCTGGTTTTGAAACAACTGAATACTTTTTCTATCTCAATTATCTTGGCTGTACAGAAGAGTACTTGCATTAGCTAGGATGCCCACCAGCCCTCTCTCCAGACAGTACATGACCTAACTCATCTTTTAATACTCAAAACAATATTTGGAGTTTGTGGACTGTATTATAGCTCAAATTTAGTACTTGTTTCTGTTAAAAAGAGATGTCCTTCCTTTTTTAAGATCTGAGACTTTTTATTATTCAAATGGAGTAGTTTAAGGATTCAAATCTGTAGATAGCTGTGCTTTAGGCTTTGATTATTCTACTTGGTGAGACCACCACTTAAAATTTGACATATAAATCCATTCCAGGTTTGTTTTACTGAGAACCAGAGTACTAATAGTGAGAAAAAGAAAAGTAATACTTTTCTTTTTCTGAAGACTTCTTTAATCTTTTCTTTGAGAAATTATTTTTTACAGACTACAATGCTCCTAACTTTGATTCACTCAAAAGTTGCTGAAGAGACTAGTAAATACTTCATAAGTGCTTCAGTTAACATCATGAGTTGCAAGTTTAGTCCTTTCGATTTATTTTTCTTTGAAGTTGTCTACTCAGTCTTATTTGCAAATAACACTGTCCTTTTAAAATGCTAAAAACTTTAATGCTCAACATGTGGCACAAGCAGAGATACATGAGATACTGAGTGCAAGGTCAGCACACAACACTTTCAAATCAGTACTCCCATTCACAGGTATGATAAAATTTTACCCTCACTGAACTCATTTTTTAAGGACAGGCAGACAGCAGAGATATATTCATTGTTTTAAGAAACAAGCAACATCATGGTGCTTGCATAAGTTGGAAATAAATCAAGGCTGTTCTGACAATTTCATACTAGCAGCTAACAACACCAGGAACAGAACTCTAGTTCAAACCTCTTGTCATCAGTCCCCAAATTAACAGTGCACTGGGATACTAAGCTCAGTTAAATAAAGGTGGGTCAAACTTCCTTCAAGATTACTCTCAAACTGGTAGAAGAACAAGCAATACCTGAACAATACCTGAAAAACTCCACAGAAAAAGAAATCACTGACATACAGGCTATGAGGACACAATGAGAAATAGTGGTCAAAAAGGAGAGATAGTGTGAGAGGATTCATGCCAGGGTAAGTACCCAAACAGATGGCTTGATGCCTTAGGTTTTAACTTTCATACCTTTCAGATCCTGTACTGCTCAGTGTGTAACTCTGAAACTTCATATAGCCTGTTAGCTACTGTTCTCTCATGCTGGTTAGACATAACAAACCCTAAGTTTGCACTTCAAGGACACCTGGCTGTTCCAGGCCCCAAAATGTGTAAACTAAAGCCTCTAAATGGGGAGCAAACTTGGGGTAATTACTTCATTGCCTGAAATTGTAATTGGAGAATTAACCCTGATAGGCAAATGGACCAAACTTATAAAAGTGTGAAGAACCCGTGACCCAGGGTCCATCTTGGGTGGAGCCTCTTGAGTGCCCAAGGTGTAGCTTTGAAGGCCCTTCAAATAAATACCCGCTTTTATGAATCTTTTCTAGCCTCTGTTTTCAGGTAGCTACTTCAAGGCATCAGGCTGATTTCATAACAAGATCTCTCTCCATGACTTTTCAACGGTCTTGGGAATCCGGAGAATCAAAAGGGGAAGCTGGCAAATGCTGACCCAGTCTCACTTCCATGCGTGGTAATATTATGGAGAAGATTATTCTGGGAGTTAAAGAAAGACATGAAGGACAATGCAATCATTGGTCACAGCCAGGACAGCTTCATGAGGATGAAGTCCAACTTGACAATTTCCTTTTATGACAATTACCCACCCAGCTGACCAGGGGAAGCCAGCTGATATAATCTTCTCAGATTTCAGTAATGCATTCAATACTGTCTCTCACAGCGTCTTATGAACAAAATGTCCAGCACACAGCTGGATAAACCCATCATGTGATGGGTGAGCACCTGGCTCATGGGTTGGACACAAAGCGCTATGGGGTAAATGGGTTAACATTAGAGTTACATCAGGCTGGTGACCAGTTACTACTGGGGTTCCACACAGCTCCACAGTAGGGTCAAGTGCTCTTCAAGGTCTTCATAAACAACTTGAATGCAGGACTCAGAACTATATGAAGTAAGTTTGCCAATGATATTCAATAGGAAGGAGCTGTTGCCTCCCTCCAAGGCAGAGACGCCCTGCAGAGAGATCTGAACAAATTATAGGGATGGGCTATCACCAACTGTATGAAGTTCAACAAAGAAAAGTACTGGATTCTGCACCTAGAATGGGGCAACCTTGGATGAATGCAAACTGGGGAATGAGAGGCTGGGGAGCAGCGCCGTGGAAAGGAAACTGGGGGTCTTGGTCAATGGCAAGTTGAATTTGAGCCATTGTGTCCCGGCAGCCAGGAGGGCCAGCCGTATCCTGGGGGGCATCAGGCACAGCATTGCCACCTGGGCAAGGGACGGGATTGTCCTGCTCTGCTCGGCTCTGGGGCGGCCTCACCTCGAGTCCTGCTTGCAGTTTTGGGTGCCACAATATAAAGAAGATATTAAGCCATTACAGAGCCACAAAGATGGTGAAGGGCCTTGAGAGGAAGGTGTATGAGGAGTGGCTGAGGTCACTTGGTCTGTTCAGCCTGGAGAAGGCTAAGGGGAGACCTCATTGCAGTCTGCAGCTTCCTCATGAGGGGAAGACGAGGGGCAGGCACTGATCTCTCCTCTGTGGTGACAGTGACAGGACCCGAGGGAATGGCCTGATGCTGTGTCAGGGTAGGTTTAGGTCAGATATTAGAAAAAGGTTCTTCACCCAGAGGATGGTTGGGCACTGGAACAGGCTCCCCAGGGAAGTGATCACCAAGCCTGGCAGAGGTCAAGGAGTGTTTGGACAAGGCTCTCAGGCACATGATGTGACTCTTGGGGATGTCTTGTGCAGGGCCAGGAGATGGACACGAGGATTCTTGTGGGTCCCTTCCAATTTCAGGTTATTCTATGATTCTAGTGGCTTGGAAGATGAATTAAAGGATATCCTACTAGACATGGAAGAGTTTTAGAAGACAGAAATATAATAAAAATAATGAAAGTAATAATATTAAAATAGGCTAAAATATAAGGTAATTCAATACAGAAAACTGCTATGTTCTACTGTTAGACAAAATAATCGAGATATTAACAACAAGCTGGAGCAACTGGCTAGACATCCATTACAAAGGAAAAATAGAAGTCTAATGATCATTAAGAACAACTGAGCGATGTTTAAAAACATTATACCAGGATATATAAATGCTAGTGCAACCTACAAAACATGTAAGATGATTTCACATAGCTCTGGCAGCACTGTATAGCTTGTGACAAGGTTTCAAACAAGACAGGAATTAATTGAAAAAGGAGTAAAAGGAATAATGAGAAACCTAAAAAATAGTCACCAAAAAGAGGCTGAAGGACTGGATCTTAAGAAAAGAGGATTCACATAACAGCTGTCAAATAGGCAAAAGATATCTGAAAGGTACCTGAAAAGACTACCAAAATGAATGCTACAAGAAATAATTGTCTTAAATTGCTGCAGAAAAGTATCAGATTAGATACTAGGCAGACTTTTTAAGGATAATGACATCTTAAAACAAATCGCTGGAGAAGCTTTTTGAATCTTAATAATTGTCTTTACAACCAGGCTTAGATAAATCTGTCAAGAATTACACCTGTGTAGCTTAACTTGCTTTGAGAAAATGGGTGGATCAGATGGCATCAAGCTTATTCAGCTGGGAAGTACAGTACAGACCCACTCCAGGAATGAACCTGTGTCAAGAGATTATTCCTTGCACAAATCTTGTTCATTTACTGAAGAGTTTGAAAGATGTGTAATGAATGAACCAGGGAGATGGCACAAAAGAAAAGCGATGTAATGCTTATACTGGTCTATTGATCCTAGATAATTTCAGCAAAATTCTGTTTGGTACTGAGTGTATTTGTGCTCTACTGAGCTCTTGAAAGCCTGACATACAATTTGGGAACATGGTAAATATTTTTAGAGAAACTAAAACAAAAATTAGTTGAATATATAAATGCTTTGCAATGTGAAATACGAACAAAAAAATCCTTAAATTTGATAACCATGTCTCACATATAATTTATTTGCTTTCATCTGCAGAACCATCATCTATCTGTAAAAAGACATATCACACAGAGGGACAGACAGTGAGACAGCTGTAAATTAGTTGCTATTTGCAGACTTCTTAAAATGTACAGGGAATAAAGACATATTAAAGTAGATGGGGAATTTAGTTTAACTGTCTGGCTACTATATAACAAAATATGTCAGAGTGTACTGACGACAATTTCCTGATTAGATAAAAGGGAAGTATGTCCATTCCGTGTGTTATGTGAGTGAAGAGCCCTGTGGAGGAAAGCAACAGAATTAAGATTGCATTATAAGTCTACACAAAAAGAAAGATAAAGTCCTTGTGCAACATTGACTTTGACATTTCCTATCATTTTATCAATTTTCTTTTTCTCACAGACTTAATTCTATTCCTTTTTGAGAATGCTACAGCCTCAGTACAAAATAACATTTTTCCACAATAGTACTGTCTTGCCAGGAATATCTAGTGGCTTTTAAACAAAACTAACTCCAACTAAGTAATGAGGATATCTGTGACTTCTCTGGCAAGTAAAGAACAGAAGCTGATGAACTAGTGCCTTGAAGTACAATCTGCAGACACTCCCCTCCCATCCCTCTTTTCCATCTGTATACATCCTGGGCAGCTGGAAGCAGATCTGGTACACCCCTACAGCACGCAAGCCAGCAGAAATAAGCTGCCAGGATATTCATCTAGATGTCCAGTGAATACTGTGTCCATTATGTGCTTCAAGCCCCTCACTGAAGTTTGACCAGATACATCAACACACCCTTTTTAAAAAAGAAGCATAACTTGTATTGGACAAAGTGTGGCTTCAGTGTTAAGAGTCTTCTAGATATTTTCATCTGCTGAGGTGCTGATACTTACAGAAATGCTTTCTAGAACACCATCACATTTAATATTGAGCATTTTGTAAATTACTTTCTAGACATCCAATAAGTAATATTCATAAAACTGTAAGCGTCTCATCTTTGAAAAGTAACCATCACCTTTAAGTGTACCTTATCTCAACAACCGCTCTGTAGAAGTCCCTGATGTTTTTGTACATTTAAAAATCAAACAGAGCATGCTATCCAATTCTAAGAAAAAATACACAGATGAACAACTAAATTCAGATTCCCCTGAAAATTATCAGTTCATATGCTGCAAATAGAATTGTTGGGTTACTTTGGAATATCCTTTCAAGTTTACATGTTCCTACCAAAAAATGCTCCCAGTTCTTCCTTTCCTGTATATTTTCTAGATGATCAACAATTCATGGTCAGAAGATCTCTGTATGATGCAATCAACAGGATCTTGGAGTACTCTAGTACTTTGCTAGAGTATCACAAAGATATATTTCTTCCAGTATCATTATATGTTTTACGGGTATAAATCTTTCCCACAGAGCTCCACATTCATGCATCAATATAGATCTGTTTTCCCTCTCTTGTTAGAAGCTGGCATCTCTGACAGCTGAACAGATAATCTCTGATTACTCAGTACTATGTACTTTCAACTCATTTTTATGCTATTTTCTTATCCACATTCCCCATTTCCAAACTTTATTCCTATTCCACAAAGTTTACGTACATTCCCCAGCTCAAAATTTGCCTTTACTGTATTTGGTGCAAACTCTTATGTGAAATTATGCCCTCAGATTTGAGTCTAAGTAAAATTTGTAAAGAAACTATCTTTTTAAACTCTTTTGTAAAGAAACTCTTTTTATACTCAGTTGGTGGTTCCTGTCACCACACACAGGGGCAGGGTGGGCAGGGTGACTGCTGATCAGGAGTGTTCCACATCCATGTTCCAGGTCCAGTTCAACACAGACCATTACCTGATACAGAACATGGAGGAGCAGTGAGGGACTGCTTCATGCAAGCGGTCAATTCCAGGCAAATGAACCATGTGCAGTGCCATCACTTTAGGCTGGCTTAAAATGAAGGTGAAAATACAGCCAAAGTTAGTGATGTGGTAAACCTAATTTTGAAAATTTTATGTAATTTTGCATTTCTTTACAAAAAGCAGCCAAGAAGGTATAAAATTTCAAGCTAAATGCAGCTAGACATAATGCCAAGAGATCACATTTTCAACTAATTTAAGCTTTAGAAATGAAAAATTAATGTGCAAATCTGTCCATGAAGCATCACCCAGATCTACAGATGCCTTTTTGTCTCATCAGTAACCTGCTAAGCATGTGTATTATTCACCTAAAAAACAGGAGTTTGGATAAAAAGCTTTTGAGCAAACAAGTACTACTATTTAAAATGAAAGCAACTGTTGAATGTATCAACCACAAAGACATGCAACTGGCATTTTGGTCAGAGAAAAACAGGAAATGAGTCCATTGAACCAAGACCCGGAGCAAAGAAAATCTTTTGTGGTTGAAAGACAACTGATGATACATTGTTTATGAAGCTATGAATCAGAGAATGCTATTTTCATGACTAAATGAAAACCTGTACGCACAGTTTTCTTCCTATTCACCTCAATAGCTCTTGCCTGTTTTCTTCAGTGCTCTGCAGTGTAATGGCATAAAATTAAAAGCTTGAAATCACTGAAATCAGGTCAACTAGATATTCAGTCTTTTTTGGACACCCTAGAATGCGTATTAAGCCATAGAAACATGCCAATAGATGCCTACTAGGATTATTTAAATTAGGCACCTACTTATCTCTGCTTTCCTACTTAGAGGCTCTTAGAGACACACAATGCTTAGGAGCTTCTGCAAATCCTTCTAAGAATTTATCTGTTTTTAAAATCAGCTGTCTGAATTTTTAGACACTTGCTCAGTTTGGAAAATATATACCTCACCATCCCATACATATTGCAAACAGGCTAACTAATATTTTATACCATCAAAGAAGAACACAAAGCTTAATTAATAGTAAATCCTTACTTGAAATACACTATTTCCAGTAAATAAACAATAATTAATAATAATGCTTTTTGTATTTGTGTAAAAAATGTGATATATTTCCTCACATCCAAATTAATACTTTAATATTCCTTGAAGACAACAAATTCTGTAAAAATGTATTTCAAACACCAAAAAAAGTTAAAATTATGATGTTTTAAAAACTTATTCACAAAAGGGGTAAAAATATATAACCATGTTACTCGTGCTCTTGACTTATTCCAAAAATATAAACATTGATGCAGTCTGAAAATGTACTAAAAGCTTCTTGTAAGCATGCTTAACTCACAAAAAAAATAAAGCTTTTTCTGACATATACAAGCATATACTTCATTCATAAATTCTAGCTCTTATTCAGAGCTCTTGCCTGTATAGTCCAAACCTCAGCACTTCATCAGGCTCCTTGTTTCACACTTCTCCATCATATTTATCACATCCAAGCTAGAGATGCAGAGAATGTGACTCAACACTGTATGTATGTGAGATCCTTCATGTACCCCATTGCTGGCATTCAGTATTTTGCAATTTGGAGAAAATACATTGAGAGACAGAAAAATAAATATTGCTCAGATAAAACTAACTTTACATTTTCAAGTAACCACTACAAATTTGAAAATTAACCTTTGAAGAAAAATTTTAAAGGTAAACAAACACCTTGAAAAAACATTTCATTCTCCTACACGACCACCTTAAAAATAGCTGGCCATATTGGTTCAAAAACCAGCTAGTAAGGGTCTTCACTGATTTTCAGCTGGCATGCAAATTTCTGAGTTATGGCAATAGCAAAATAGAAGTAATGGCAAAGATGTAAAACCTTATAAGTAGACACAAATGGCTTCTAAAGGTGTGGAATTTTTCATTAAAACAATTTGCTTATTCCTTATTAGCATGCATTATCACTGTATTTTTAATGTGATATGACTTCCTAAGCCATACTAGCTGATTGCACTGCTAATTAAACAAGTTCAATTTATCCAATTATATCTAAGTTGAAATATTTATAAAGTTGTATCTGAGCTAAAATAGCATCTAAAGGGCATGCTCATTACTCTTCAATTACAGGAAAAATAATAAAAGTACTAAAAGTAACATGCACAGACCTAGACAGTCCATAGTAGGTAATCCCATCAAAGTTTCAAAGACATTTAAACTTTTCTAAACAAGAAAAAAGAAATTCTGTATAGTTAGTTACATGTAGGGGAAACACCTAGGCACTGTCCGTTTTCTTCCCAGCGTATCAACTGTACAGCTCTCTGCTTTTTTGCCCACCTAAAATGTATGCTAATATTCATTTGAACTCCAAGTGCTAGATTTAATTCATTAAACAGTCCAAAATACAAGGCTCCCTGTGCTACCAGTGACAAAAATATCTGTGAAATTCCACATTCATACTAGTTTTCACTCTGTCAGGAAAGAAACACAGTGTTGTACAAGTGGGAGTTAATATTCCAAAGCACGACTGTAAAAAGGTATTTCAAATACCAAAAAACCTTAAAATTTTGGTGCTTTAAAAATTTATTTTTAAATAATAAGTTTTTCACTGTTTTTCATTATATTACATATCTCTTCTTGAGCTTAAAGAGATACATCTTGTGTAGAGGCACACAGAAATGTGCCTAAATTTTTCCTCTTTGTGCTGTTAGTACTTGATTTCTAAAACATGCAAAAATTTTCCTTGTTCTGTGACAAACACATATGGATTAAAGCCAGGACAACACAAAGCCAAGTTTTCATACGTTATGTCTTGAATGAAGAGCAGAGTGACAAATTTTGCTACATAAAAGCTTATTTTTCTCTTCCAGTATGTCCATGGTGGCCTAAGATGCTACCTTTTTCGTGCTGTTGTTGACACATTGCTATGATGCAGAGGACCTACCTGTGACACTCAGTCATACATTCAAATTTGTTTTCAGTGAAGTATCTACATAGCAATTAGCTCACATTCATAATATTTCACTGTGAGCTGGCCAGAATTACAGATTTAAAAAGAAACTCGAAGCGTGAGACTTGGAAGATGATTCTTTAACGTTAACAGACATTTTACCTCACTGGAATCTGACAAACTACTAGGACTGAAGCTTCTCTTTTTCTCCAGGCCAGCAGGACTAGTTTATAGCACTATAGCACCGCTGGTCTAAATTTCTGTTATGGTGTCTGAAACCTAAATTTCACAGTATTTCAGCTGCTTTCTAAGTGCAAATGTGACCTGCATGAGCACTGTGTAAGAATGTATTTTTAGAAGCCAAACACTTTTTTCTGTTTGATTACTAAATTTAATTACATGTTTTAAAATTTTTAATTTGAATAATTACATTCTTTCTAGTAATTTTCACTCCATTTGCAGTTCTGTAGCTAATTGCTACAGAATGCCTTCACTGGGCCAAGATCTGAGCCAGTTCTCATTTTACATTTGCTTGTTTCCATCTCAATTTCTTTGACCCTCCTGCCATTCTTCCCATTCTTATCATAGATTGTTACTATAAACTCTTAAAATCTCTCACCTGGGTTGACATTACTTCACTTCATGTCATCTTTAACCATTCTCTCTCCCGATTAAAAGCTTCTTTTCCATTTTTTTAGAAATAAATGCCTAAACAGTAGCCTCCCAAGATCATAAAAATCCTTTAATCCCACCTACCTCTTGAATTATTACCATCCTTATCTTCCACTCCACTGAAACCACATTCCCTAATGAGTTTCCACTTGGTAAATCTGAGGCAATTGTGTCTCTTGATCTCCATCTTGCAACCGACACAACTCGCCACTAACTTCTACACTATTTTCTCAAGTGCCTTAACGTTTCAAACAACTACAAATCTAAGAACATCATTAATTGTCTCATCACTCCAGACCCTTCTCTCTGCTGGTTTCGTTACAGAACTGGTTTCTGCTCCACAAGGCTAACTATGCCAGTTCCTGTGTTCAGCTCCTATGCATTTCTGCCCGCATATTATGTGGACACATTTTTCTGGAAAATAATTGCTATGCCAAAATGATTTGGATTATTTTCGTTGTAATTCTAGTTACAACATTTTTAATACTATTTTCAAAAGATTAACTTCTGATGGTTAAACTTCTCAGAGAAAGACTGTTCACGTAAGCATGTATGTCTCTAATGTAATGTAAAGTTTAAGAAATCTGAATCTTTATAACCTCCACTTCACTTTCAGAAGTGTGACTTTTCTTGTTTTCCTGGCTGTCCTGTTTGACAGTTAACACATAAA
Source organism: Rhagologus leucostigma (assembly GCA_013397725.1). NCBI lineage: Eukaryota > Metazoa > Chordata > Aves > Passeriformes > Rhagologus > Rhagologus leucostigma. The sequence continues at coordinate 3,112,868 of VZTD01004799.1, forward strand.
GTTACATTCAGAATTTTGTATCCGTACACTGCTGCTGTGACATGAGAGTTCTTCAATAAACACTGATACTTCTTTCACCTACCTATTTGTCCTATTCTTTTATTGATTTTTCCTTACAGCCTAGATGCTTTCTATTCTAGAAAAAACGTAAAACTATTTGAAAAAACCACACATAGAATCACAGTATGAGTCTATGTTTGAGGGCTGGAAGGGACCTTAGAGACCACGGGCAAATAAATCTACTTTTCTCAAAGCCCCTTCCAAGCTGGCCTTGAACACTTCCAGGCATGGGGCATCCATAACATCTCTGGGCAACCTGTGCTAGTGATTCATCACCTATATAATAAAGGATTTCTTACTGATATATAACCTAAATCTACTCATGGTCTGTTTAAAACCGTTCTCCCTTATCTTATCACTACACACACCTGCAGAAAGTCTCTCTCCAGCTGTCTTGTAGGTCCCCTTTCTCGGCTTCTCTATCACTTGGAAAACAAAGTTCTCATGAACACATTCCAGGAACTCCCTGGAATGATTATGCCCTGCTGTGCTGTCCCTCCAACAGGTATCAGGGGGCAGCTGAATTCCCCCACGAGGATCAGGGCTTGTGAAAGTGAGGCCGCTCCTATCTGTCTATAGAAACCCTCATTCACCTGTTTTTTCCCCCACTTTAACGTCACCTCTCCTTGCCTCCCTTTAATCATGACACTTACGCTCTTGGTCAGCGTCTCATCCATTCCGAGGTGGACCTCTATTTTAAGGAATTACATAGATGAAGCCTTTGGAAAATATTTTCCAGTCCATAAAGTTGCATTTTTTTGTTTTTATTGAAGTATTGAAGTTTATGTATTTTTTTAATGCAAATTCAATATATAATTTTATATTAAATGGACACGGTATTCTGGAAATGAAAAAGGGAATCAAATTCAATTCTTGCTAGTACAAACATCATCTTCGTCTAAGAAATACTGAATTGCTCAGAATTTCAAAATATTAAAGTTTCTGTGAAGCATTTTGTTATCTAAGCTATTGTCTTCTTTCTCTACAGCTTTAGCAGCTATTTATTTTGAATGCAGAAGATAAAGAGGAGATCAGTTATGTATAATTCGATATAACTTGGAATTTTTAGTACATCAGCCTATTTGAAAATCTGGATTAAATAAACTTAGTCACCCTTATGATACTTTTCTGCCTTTTTTTTTTTGAATACCACATCCTATCAATATAAAGGTTCCTGATAAAATTTCAGGCCTTACTGGCAAAACCCATCCATGTCTGATTTTCCAGCTTCTGCCAATCTAATTTCCTTCTTTTTTTAATGTTTGCCTTTTTTAAGCATTTAAACAATAAACAACAAGTTTCTACTGTTTTGGTAAAGACTCAAAGTATACTCCAGGATCAACTGAGCAAGATACATTTTATCTTTATCACTGTCTATCGGTCAGTTTCATTCACGAGAAGTTTCTTACAGGCTTTTTGTTGTTTTGGGGTTTTTTAAGGGGAGAAAATGGGGCAGAAGAAGGGCTGGCCATGGTTTGTTGGTCCCTCTTTTTTTTTTTCATTTACCAACAACTTTGTTTTATCTGCCAGTGCACCTCAGCCACAAGTTCACTGTAACACTACAACCCAGATTCGGTCTGTAGATGGTTTTAAATTTTTCCACTTTGAACAGGGTGATTTTGGCTGGGTGTTGCTTGGGCAAGAGACACAAATCCTAATTTTGAGATGCCTCTTTTGACAAAACCTACTTTTATTAGAAAAACAAATCGGTGCTGGCAGAGCACCTGGAAGAAGCTGCTTCTTCTAGCTGCAAATGTAAAGACCTGCACACTGTCAAACAACTTATTTCAGAGAGATGACATTATTCTATTACTAAAGGTGACAGGCAATGATTTAACCTTATTATTTTTGGCTACATTTCAACTGACAGTTAAGTCTTACAGCAGATTGCTTAGTAACAAGGCAGATAAAAATGGAAAGGCATAGTGGATTAGCGCAATTTAAGAAGTAAGACTGACATATATTGAATCAGGTTTGTGAAAAATACTTTCATTTACTATTACAAAATATCTGTTTTGTAATAGTGATTCTGTTTCTAGCAATCTCTTCTGAAGCAGAAAAGAACATTCAACAGCTCAGGCATGTGAACTGAAAGCTCACAATACACTAATTAATACATTTAAATCAATTTAACTTATGTAAAATCACAATCCTTAATATAACAACAAAGATTAAAAATGCCAATCTGTATTTTTTATGTGTCTTCCCAACAAGCTGTCTTATACCAAACACACTGCTAAGAGATACAGATGATTAAGTTAAAGTTTTAAAAATACCTGAAATGAATAAAGATAGCAATGATTTTAAAAAGAAAATTCTTAAACATGGGATGCCCTGAGAATAAAAATCTATGCCAGATTCGTGCAAAATGATAAACAAAACTTGAATAGAGTATTAAACTCACCCCTTTACACAGTGCAGTTTTATCTCCGACTCTCTTTCATCCCTCCTCACAGAAAGGAATTGTAATTCAGGAGACTGAAGAAAGTATTTGAATATTAAAAAGATCTAAGTCCACATACCTGTCTATCTATGTAGTGTGTCAAAAATTTGTGTCCTCTTTTCTGAGTACTTTTCTATACAGCTTGCATCTTAGTCTGAGAAGCTAGTTTAGACCCATTACTTTTGCAAAACATAATTTTTATTGCTGTTTATACATACAGGGTTATCATCAATAACATGACGCTTTCATAGGTAGGAGAAGATATATTTCATAAAAAATTCACTATCAATATGAAGCCATCTTTAGTAAATTGTAGCTAACAATAGAACTGTCAAAGTGATGCTGGAATAAAATCATGGAGCAATGGGCATAATATAAAGATTAATTTTTTTCTGTGGCACTTTTAAAATACTTTTAATTGATGTTACTGAAGGTTAGATTTTGTTAAAGTGGGACTAGTTGTCAACCACATTCAACTTGAGAGAAAACTTCAGCCTATTATACCAAATACCAGAGCTGTAACCAAAATACGCAAAATTCACTCAAAAGAAAATTAATCTCCATGACCGTATTTTTTTCTTACTCTTGGCCATTTTTCGGAAAGTCCAGTTACAATATAGAGCAATATGGGAGAATTGTTCCAGCAGAAGCACCCAAGCCCAAGCACCACCATCTCATCCCCAGTTACACCAGCTTTACAGCATGTGCTGCACAGCAGTGAGTTGCTTCCCTGGGTGAAAGAACAGCTGCAGCTGCGTTGCTGCCCCAAAACATCCCATCTGAGCTACACTTCATGTCCTTTTATTTCCCTATTAATCCCAGGAAAGATGAAGCTGCAAACAGGCTGTGTTTCTCACGGAGAATGTTAAGCATATAGGGGTACCAAAGCCTTATGCTATTCAAGCACTGCTTGAGAATTCCTAGTGCAAAAATGGATACTGCACCGTCGAGCGACAAAGTTTAGAGAAAGGCAGAAGGTAAAAACAGACCAACTGTAGAACACACGCAGCATTATTTAAAGGCTGTTAAGTAAAAATTGTACCACCACCCTGCCAAGGAAATAGCAGGATCTCTTTATACTGAGTATCTTCTCACACAATGATTAATGCTCACTTTGATTACTCAGCATTTCAGCATGTAATATTTTTGTTTCAACATTCTTGTAATGCTACTAACAAATATCTTACACCTTTCTTTCACACTGACTTCACGAGACTAATTGTGAGCTGAGAAAACAGTAAAACTGACCTGGACTGCAAAAATGAGTGGAAAACAAAATATCCTTACCTGACTCTGGAAAAGCTCAATTTAGGAGATAACCTTTTTTTCTAGATAGTCCACCTATTCTATCATCTTTGTTTTCCAAAGCAAAACAGATGTATGAAACAGCTGTAGTTGCATAACTTAGTACAAGAATTACATGGGCTTGTCCTGAAAAGCAAGGATACACTCCCAAAACAGCATCTATCTGACAAACGTCAACTGTCTGGCTGTGTTCTGTAACACTATTACTATTTAATGACTTATTTTCAGAAAACGTATTATACAATTTTCCAGAACCATTGATGAATGCTCTCTAAATACAAGAAAACTGCTGTATAAACTCCTACTGGAGCTTGATGACACAATGAAACAAACTTTGCATGGAGTACAGGAACACAAATATTTGTCTTTAGTCAATTTTAAAAAACATTGCTCTTGAAATAACCTGGCAAGGACCTCTGTTTTGATGCAACTGGTACTACAGAATATGAAATCCTCACATCGCTGAAAACAAATAAAAAATAAATATTTATAGGCTAAAATAGATATTCTGCGGCAATAAACATTTTTAGAATTTTTCTTCTGTAAGCTGAGATTTAAAATCTACCATTACAAGGTAGTGGAAGACAAAAGCACAACCCTGCAAAACATCTCTGATGGTGTGTTACTTCTGCACTGTTTGCATGCAAGGGATATTGAGGCTGGATAACATATATTGTTGCACTGACAATGCACTGGAATGGAAGCACAGCGTGTCTATTTAATCCACTCATTTCTCATCACTCCCTTTGAGAAGCACAGCTGCACCTTTAACACATGAACGGATTAAAAAATATCTGCATCTCATCAATATTTATAGACTTTTATACACCTACTCTAGACCAGACTATGAGAGGCCAGAAACATCACTTCTACCTGTAGAACTATCTAGAATACAGCCATCCTATATAGTAAAATAGGAAATAAACAGTGAGGTTAAAGTGGGATGATTTTTGTATTATATTAGGAAGAACATAGGGAGAGATCATAAGGAATTAAATATACAGTATTTAAAAAATAGAAAAGATTCTCATCCAGTATTAACTATATTAACTTATCTACCTCATCTATTTAAATTGCAAAATTGTACAGACAACCATCTGTATTGTATCTATGTGCAACCTGGACTTGAGACTTAAAGACTGCCTGAACCTTTAAATGGCAAGGCAAAGTAAATACTAAATGACAGCATCACCTAATGTCTAGTAAGATGCCAGCACACCTCTAGCTCATAAAAAAACATAGGCAGGAGATTACAGTTAATGAAAATAAGAATACTTTTCAAATTCCTAAATTAAAGTCATAGTGTCGATGAAAGGAAGTATTTTTTAGCTATGTCAAAGAGCCCAGAATTCATTTGTAGGGCCTCAGATAACATAGTATAAAGCATTAGAAATTTTTAAACTGCTTTCTTTAAAGGAAGACGAGGATTCTAGACCAAACTCCTATAATTAAATATTCAAGTTTGTAGGAAAAAAATTTTCTAATGCAAGATTTAGGATAAAAGCCTAAGAATTGTCTGGGTTTAGGAAGCACTAGTTATAGCTGATGGTTTTATTTTATCAAGAATTACATATCCTTGGAGAGGACATTTGGGTGTTCAATCCAACACACAGTCCCTCCTGGAAACTAATTCTTTTTTATAAACTTCATATGTGACTACAGATATGTCAACTTCAGAGGTGATTAGTTGGTGATTACAGTAGAAAACAAACAAAAAGTTCATCAAATGGAAACTCTAAAAATCTTTAGATTCTAGGAAATAGCCTAAACGTATTTTGTTTAAAATGCAATATGGAATTTTTTCTTCTTAAGTAACAAACACAGAGCTTTTTCATCTCCATCAATTTAATCTATTATTATATTTCTCTTGAAGCACTGGATATTACCTACTGATGAAACAATTTGCTAGTGTAAGCACACAGTATCAGTAAGACAGAATACAGTAGCTCCTTTCACACTACTGAATTGCATGCTGTTTCTGAGAAAAATGGGTTCATCAAGAGCCCACAATTTTTTCTTTTAGAGAGGACTCAGTTGTTAATATTGGCTGAGCATTCTTTTGCTGAAAGTTTTAAGGAAGGATGCTAAACAAATTAATTTGTTTTCAGAATTTTGAAGTCCCTCCATCTCAAAATTTCACCTCTTCACTGTACTAATGAAGTCCCAGGATTTTTCGACTTCGGCAGGAACAGCACAAAATATTTCATCCAAACAAGACTGGGTGAACTGATAGTAGCATTTTAAAATTTTTATTTTATCTCCAAATAAGTATGAGACAAAAGACAGGAGGGTTAAGGACCAGAGAAGGAAGATTTGATTATGATCTTAAAACTCGTAATATGCTGTTGCAGGGAAAGATACGCAACAATTATTTACATTATTACATTTTTTTTCTGGGTATGTTATATCTATGTCTAAGTGCCTGGAATTTGAAGCGCACCTTCAATGTTCAACTGGAAAATCTGACTTACCATGCCTATTCTACCCCCAGCCGGGGACACCTAACACTTTTTTGCTTCCTCAAAACCCTGCCACGGTGTCTGTCCCATTGTGGAGCACTCAGTGTGCTCCATTACATTGTGGAGCACTCTTACACTCTGCTGCCCCAGGTATTACTGTTTTATGCCACTTAGGATGTGCTACCATTTTGCTTTTACATCATACAATATACTAGAATTGTTGTAGGTTGCATTCTGTAATACATATTTTAGCCAAAACAAATAAATATTAACTTGTGTTATAATACAGTATTTTATTTTCCAAAAGCTGGAATTGACTGGAACAATGAAAGATTAATTTAGTTCTTTATTCAATTCTTACCTGAGAAGAATATGTGTGACCATCTGATCCACAAACAGGATTGGTATAAACTACTGGACACTGCTTGCAGTTTGATGAAAAGGGACCACCCCTCCACTGTTTATGGCCTAAACCAGCCTCTTTCATACTGTAAGTAAACAAAAAGTATGTAATTCTGATAAGCAGCAGTAAAAATAGAACATATTCAGGGTATTTTAATGAGCCTTTACAAACAGTAAGCCATACATAATTTGAACCATAAAGTTTTCTTCTACGTAAAGAACTGCCAATGTCTTTGGTATAAACTTCTTCACCTTTGTACTTTACTCACTGTAGTGATACTCGATGCCTGCATATTATATCACTTTCTAAGACATATGAGTAGAAAAAGATGATTAAGATGATGCTTTGGTGACTGTTAACACTTATCAGTGAAAGATGTTGGAATTATGTGGCACTTACTCTTTTCTTTTGTTATTAAACAGTATCAATAGAACTGTTGTATCAGCACTGGTATTTAATGAGGCAACCTTTAAGTTTTAGAGAATTCTGTAATAAAGACTTCTATAGAAACAGGGAGGTGTCCTTCAGAGTACTGTTTGCCCCACTTTGAACACTGCCTTTCACTATTTACAATTTGCAAAATTCAGTCAACACTCAGTATAAAGATTAAAGAGGAAAAAAAAGGTAATCCACTGGAACACAGAATCAATCTACACAAGCATATATGTGTATCCTCATATAAATAGATACATGGAGCTAGATGGATCACTTCAACTTAGGAAAAGGCTATGCTGGGTCAGACTAAAAGTCTAAAATAAATTACTGATGCTTCCTCACACTCCTTTTATAGCTTTCAGTTTGTGGCATACGGCCATCTTCAGACAGACATGCTTTTTCTCTGTAGCTTTGAATTAATTTTTATTCATTCATTTTCCCAATTTTTTTTTCAACTATGAGAGCATTTAGCAGCCACTGTATCCTTTAAACAGCTCCTTTATGACCTAAAAATAGATGAAGAAGCAACTTCTTGCATATAAATAAAAAAAATACACAATAACGTGTGATTATTATACTGTGTTTTCTTCTTGGGATCTTAATGAGGAATCTAAAATTGATTACACTTAGAATACAGCAATGACTTATCAGGACACACGCAAATGTCCAAACTTACAAAATCTCAGATCAAATATTCTTTAATGGAGCCAAACTCTTTCATATTGGTTCACCTACAGATAATCGAGAACTAGTTCGCTAGTAATGAATCAGTGTTTGAGAAGAACTTGTCTAGAGTAATAAACATGAGAAAATAAACTCCTTATGCTCTGGTTTTATAAAGAGCAGAGTAAAAGGCTAAAAGCACACACCTAACAGGAAACTGGTCATGACAAAAAACAAAAGCCCATTCCCGAGCTATGCTAATGTTTACATGCTGTGAACAATTTTGGCTGTAAATGTGGTCTTTTAGAAGAAAGAAACAAAATCACAGGAATCACAGAAGTTTACATTCAAGTTAAGCTGTGTGATGAAATTTTGAACTGCACAGATTTTTTACAGTGTAAACAGTAACCTGAGATGCTGTACACAGATGCTCTCAGTTACTACTGAGAAAGTCAGAAATAGCTTCAGTTACATGTAGCATAATGAGCAATAAAATATCAATACAGGAAGTTTTTATGTCCACCAGGAAGTATTAAAAAAGGAAACAATGAAACATACCACCTTAATTAACAATAAATAACAATCCTTTCCGATGAGTTGCATAACTCGAAGACTAAGTAAAAATCATCTCATTTCTATTATAGTAAAAAAAAGCTGAACTGTATCTTTGCTTATGTACAATATATAGTACTAATCAGAATATTGCTGCTCCTTTCACTTGACTGAGAGTTTTCCAGTCATTCCCATGAGTTCCAGCATCATTAGATTATATAGATAGCTGCATCTTTCTCTAACTTCTTGTTACTTTTATAGCTCACAATTATCCGTAAGTGCCCCAGTAGCCTGAGGCTACTGACAGGATCAGCATCCCAACTATCAACCTGATGCAATTTCTGTTTATCAGAGAAACAGTAACTTTAAAATGCTGTACAAATCAATTGCAAAAGTTCCAGACATCAACAGAGAGAAGCTCACTGATATTAGAAAAAACCAGAAACTGGAAACAGAATTTGTGAGACACACAGGCAGAGCTGGTGTAGATGCCTAAAATATATCTAAGAAAGGACTAGTGGTGCTTGGTGTTTTAGTATATATGCACCCTTGTGCATGCCCTTGATGAAGACAAGAAAAGGAGAAAAAACTCTCCTTTTAGATGAAGACAAGTAAAATCACCTGAAGGGAAAGAAAATGAGGTCTCTCAGAAAGGATCGCACGGAGGACAGAAACTAGAACAAGCTCAGAATGTAGAAACTGCAGTTCTGTGATGAGTAGAGAGGTATGAAGAAAACAGAAAGTATTTGATATAGTCAGATAAATTACCTTCCTCAACTAACCTCTGCTTTGTTAGGCTTTTAATTCCAAACTGTCCCAGGGTACTCATTTAAGGTGAAGTGCGTCAAATTTCCGCTTTTACACAGAACTCCCCTGAGACCTTCAGTAGATCACTGTTACCAAAATTGGCTTCTATATAGCTAAAAATATTTTTGCAAAAAACAGATAGATCTGTATTTTTCCAAAATTGTAATGAAAGGTACAATGATAAAGAAATTATAAAAAATGATACTTCAAAGTTATCAATCCAGAGATACCTGGTCATGGATATGGTTTGTATGGATATCCATTCAGAGGCTTTAGCACAATGATGCTGAAAGTGGACTGTATTATCAAAGCTCCTGAACAGCTATTTTTTACTGTCAGTCACTGACAGGCAAATATGAAAAGTAAATTAAAAATATTTTTAATGTTAGTTATGGTAGATACGTGCATTTCATAAAATACCTGAATAATGCATTTTACTTACATACTCAAACATTTCCTTTCATCATTATTTAACTGCATCAGATTCGTTTCTGTTGACTATTTCTTTGTAACCAGGTGTGGGAGCTATGTTTTCTACAGCTAGGCAATGATCACACACGAAAACTAGTGACAGGTAAATAACTGAGAAACTACTTTGATGATAAAAATTATCTTGAGATATGATCATTGATGTATGTCAACAATATCCTGAAATAGGCACACAACCTAACTATAACACATGTAATTAGTTATTACTTATGTGAGCTATGCAGATAAAGCAATATATAGTTACATTTTAAAATGTTAAGACAAAAAAAACCAGCAAACAAGGCAGTTATTTCATTTTAATAAATTAATTGTTTAATAAATAATTAATTGTTTCTTCCTTGTGTTTATTATAATTCAATATGCAAGAAGAAAACCCAGATCACTGCAACTTGCAGCTAATAAAATTTTGCCATTTAATTTTGTGACTCTACTGCAATCACTATAAATGTTCTTGCAGTTGTTAGTATGTTGTCACATTAAATATATGATGTCATGTGAAAGTCAACCTCTTCCACTGAAAATTTCCTGAAAAGGCTTTGGTACCTGTCTTGTAATAAACTAGCTGTTACTGAATGCAAGCTCCACCCTATCTGATATTGTTGACACCTAAAGGGTAAAATTAAATACACGGGCTTAATTTACCACCAATGCTTCTGATTGCATTAATTTGCATACACCAAACTGTGCATGCCTGCCTAGAAACATAATTAGCCAATCTGCCCAATTACTCTAGCCTATGTACCTGTTTGCATACATAAACTTACCTTCCTGTATACACAGTGATTGTGCCTGCAAATACTTTGAGAATACTTAATGCAACCCATTTAAAATTTAGCTTCGAGCAATTCTTTGGCAACATGACTTATTTAATGATATCTATAAAATGCATGAGTGCCCAACTCAATTGAGAAATGGTATTTTATAGCTAGGTTTGATAATCTTCAAACACATCTTTTCAAATACAAACTGGTAGAAAAAAGTCTGAGTTACTAAAAACTCATCTTTGAAAGAACTCTTGTAACTCTTCGCTGATAACTACATTAGCATCTTCAGGAGATTTTTAGAGTTAGTCCAATTTAGAGAGTCTGCCTGATTATGTTTTGCAATGGCCCTTGGGGGGACACAATCAGGCTATGTCAGATTAACATAATCAGAAAAACCACTTGTATCATAAAATGTAAATTGCTTTCTTTAGAGTTGCCTGAATTTCCTTCAAAGTTGCCTTTTCATGTAGAAGCCTCTTGGAAGGAAACCATAGTTGTCAATATACTACTAAGATGTTTCTTTCAAATGTCAAAAACCTCCCAATTCATTATGGCCATTATTCTTGAGTATGTCTACATTATTTTTACTTGTTTCATTACTTTCCACTATTTCTAACAAATAGAAGAAAAACCCATGTGAAGAAACTAATAATAACAACTGAATAAAACTGAGATAAATAAAACAAAAATTAGTAAGAATAATGTGGGAATCAAAATAAAAAACATTTTAGCAACTTTAAATTAATGTTGTTGGTAAGACATTTGTATTTATTGATTACCAATCTTAGTGTTTAGCAGGTGTGAGATTACAGAAATTCAGCTACTGTTTTTCCGACAACATCTGGGCCCAAGACATTAGATTAGAAAATTATGTATGATCTACCGTTTTTGCAAGGATCACTAAGCATATACATACTCAGAATGATTTCAGAATTTAGAAGAATATTCATTTCTGTGCATGTCAAAAAAATGCTATTTACTCATCTGCACCAGTGAACAGAAATAAGGAGATAAAGCATATAGATAAAGTAGATAATAGCATAAAGAGATAAATTCTGACTTACTCCTTCCACCTACCTGTACTATTAAATAGATAAGTTTACTCTTCAAGATAGTTCCTTTATTCTCTATGTCTATATATTAAACTAAAATCTAAACCTTATGAACTAAAAAAGTTTTAAGTAATGCTGCCAAAATCTCCTGGAATAGTATCTGTTTTATTTAGAGTGACTTAGCAAGTGAACCATTTTAATAAGACAAAACAACAAAGACTGCACGACAACACAGAAATCATAGCATCATAGAACGTTTTAGATTCGAAGGGATCTTAAAGATCATTTCATCCCAATATCTCTGCCACGGGCAGGGTCACCTTTCCCCAGACCAGGCCCTTCTCTGAATTCGCTCCATCCCATCCACATCCTTCTTATGTTGGAGGCCCCACAGCTGGATGCAGCACTCCATGTGGAATCTAACAAGAATGGAGTGCAGGGGGAGAATCACCTCCCTTAACTGTTGGCCACGCTGCTTTGGATGCAGCCCAGGATACTTCCGAGGAAACTACTAAATTGTGAGGAAGAACTATCAGAAATTATGTAGTGTGGAACCATGCAAAGGTAAAACTGCACACAGAACAAAGCTTGTTGAACAAGGTCAGTCAGGAGCGGAGGGAAAACAAGCCACAAGTATGAAAAGTTACAAAGCCATAAAACCAAAACCAGAGACAGAAGTTTAAACAATACTGAGGATCAGTCCATTTCAACGAGCCACGGAAGTCAACACATGTTATACTTGGAACTATCTGGCCAGCAAAGACCCACTGAGTACTCGGCAAGATGGAGGTCACCTCCAAAGTGGAGAGCATTGTCAATACAGTCTAACAGCAAATTAGTCCTAGCTAAATATTGTGTTCATTTGGCAATAAATATTTTATACTTTTAGGTAGCATGTATTCTGCTTACAAAGCCTTTACGCCCTGTAAAAACTGCTTGAATGAAGTGGCCCAGAGAGCAAAGATTAAGACAATAGTTTCACAAGCTAAGCATGCACTGGAAGCAAACCTTGGATGAAGCAGGTTTTACACATGGCAGAACGATCCACCTATCACTGGATGTCTATCTTGGTTCTTCAGCACAGTTATTTTGGCCTCCAGTGTAGGAGTTGGAGAACAGTAAAGTTACAGAAAAAGGTCTTTCAATTATTTTGAAATTACATGAAAATGTATTGTCATTTAAATGATAAAGATGCTTCCTTTACTAGATACTGTTTTCTCATATTAGAAATCATACAAAATTACCATAGAATTCATCATTTTTAAGCTTATCAACTCATCTACTGTTTTTCCTAATTCAAGTTGTTAGAGGACTTCTTCCACTTCATATAAGAACTGACCTAAACGTGACTCCTTTCAGTGGATATATGCACTCTTACTCCCTGAACAAAGGATCTCCTAAGTTACAAAGTTATGAAAGTGTTAAGTGTTACTAAAATTAAAACAAAAGGTTTCATTATTTTAATCTATAAAATCTTAAACATTCCATGACATATCTCACTAAACCAAGAGTTAAAATTTTCACAACAGAAACTGATAGTAATAAAGTTGTGAAGATTTGAATAGCTTCAGTGACTGCCTGGGATGCTCATAATTTTAAGTCATTCCAGAATTGAAGCCTCAAAGCATTCAGTACACATTTTAGTTGATATAGCATATAAGCAGTATTACAAAAGAAACTGAGCTTCATACACAAACATACCTCACTTTGGTAAAGCAATTATGTATTATTTTAGGAAGATTTTTAAGAGTGAATATTAGCTTATGAACTTAAACTTCACCTTTTGATCACTTGCCAAGATATGCAAATGTCTTTCGTAAGTGCTTTTTATGCTAATCTAAGTGCTTGACCTTGTCATAATGCAATGTTTTAATAATTTCTTGGGGATATTACCTTTTCTCAGAACTGTTTTCATTTTATAAAGCCAAAAGAATCACTAAACATTTTTCAGACCTATCATTTTTATTTTGCAAAGACAGAACATTATATAGATTTCATGTGTGTGCTCAACCTTGAAGAGTTTACCTCTCTGAATACAAACACATTCACTATGTATTAGTTCTGCTGGAAGAAGACATCAATTTGTGTTCCAAAGGAAAGAACAGATTTTTTCAATGTTTTTCCAAAACAGATAACACAGAAGTAATTTCTTTTTTCTTTTACACATTATTTAATAAAGCAGAAATCCTTTTTTTTTAAGACAGAAAATAGTTCTCTTCAGTCAATAGAGATAATTTTAAGAACTACATATAATAACCAGAGTATTGCGTCACATCTTAAATTCTTAGTAGTTTGCTGAATAGGAATCCAAAATTCCTAATCTAATAAACTAAATCTAATAGTAAGCAGAGTGCAATAATTTCATGTGATTATTACCATTAAACAGGGGTCCTATGTATGAGCATGTTTAGCAGTTGCGAAACTGCAAGCTAGGGTAGTGGTTTCATCTTTTAACAACTATGTATCTATTATTGAGAGGGAATTCAAAGTTATTAATTCAGAATCCGTTTTGCATAATATGACACTTTTTGTTAACTGCATTTGATAGTCCAATTAAAGGTACAGTTTTCATTAGAAAGCATCTTAATGCTTCTGATTCATAAAAAATGAGTGAATAAAAATAAACATAAAAAATAAACTGAAATAAATGAAACAGTCTAATAATCACTTATCCAATCTACAACCCAAAGTAGAAAAATAGTAACAATATTTTGCCTAATATTACTATGAGGATGTTTAGTCTCACAACACTCACTACTTTATGTTGAACATAATCACAGAATAATTTTCACTAGAAAACAGCTACTTTTCCTATTGGCTCAAAACACTGGGTCCCTCAAAAATGTTTTTTCACCATTATAAGAATAAATTGATATTCGATTTATCAGATTCAGAACCCTGCAGAGTGATTCTCATGCAATCTATCTTTCTCATTGCCTGGCAAGTGCAAGTTGCACCCCTGCTGCCCACACTCCCAGCTCTTTCTTCCCTCATGCAGGATCGGTCACAGTGTCTGCTTAAAAATACAGATGAAAAAGAAGGAAGAAAAATCCATTTACAAGCATCACAGTAATCAATATCTGAAAGAAGAATTTTCATTTTCTTCCTTTATCAACATATGTCTGCTTGTCAATGACTAAAATTTATGTTCTCTATACTCAACTCTTTAGGTAGGATTACAGGTAGAAAATATCAGTTACTGATCAATTTCAAAAGAACGTTTGGGTTTTTTTCTTTCTGAATAGTAAGTATAGAAGGTAACTAAAGAAACATACTTCGAGCCAAAATTGAAAAACTTAAGGAGAGACATAAGGAACTATATGTCTCTCCAGATTGTATTTAACAATTCTGAGTTCCTCATTACACCTGTGAGGAATAATGAGCCACTTTTACTAAGAATACATTCAAAGTATTCATGTTCAGGGATCTGAGTATCCCTTAATCGCATAAGTTACTCAGGGTTGCTTCAGAGTCCCTTTATGGCAGAAAACCTTGCAGCCACCCATTTCAACAAATGTTCTTTGCTCTTTAGCACAGCTTTAGAGTGAGTGATACTTCCCTCCTCCACAACCCCTGCTTTAGCTTTTATTGTACAGTACTTAACTCCATTCATCAGTGTGTCCATCTGTGTGGTTGATGCTGCACCCACCACCTACAGCTCACCTTCTTAAAACTGCTAGGTTTAATTTATTGTTCTCCCCCTCTCCAGAAGTACCACAACTCTTTTGCATAAAGAGTAAAAATGGGATTTTTTACTTTAAACTGCTATATTACAGGCACTGTGCAATATAATTCTACCTACCCTGGACATCCATTACATTAAACAACTTTGAACTGGACTCGTCTAAACCAAGAATAATTCTGCTAAACAAGAAAACCACACAATAGACATAATAGACCTCTTTATGTATTATCTATTGCCTGGTGCTGAGGAGCAATACAGGGGCACATAGGACAAGGGGTGATGTCTCTACACTGAAAGAAGGTAGGTTTAGATCAGATATAGAAAGAAATTCCTCACTACGAGGGTGGTGAGGAACGGGAACAGGTTGCCCACAGAAGTTGCGGCTGCCCCATCCCTGGAAGTGTTCAAGCCCAGGCTGGATGAGGCTTTGAGCAACCTGGTCTAGGTGAAAGGTGTTCCTGACCATTACAGGGGTGCTGTATTAGATGATTTTAAGGTTCCTTCCAACCCAAACCACTCTATGAATAAGGCTTGAAATAAGCCAGCTGTCTTGATAATTCTAGTGCTAGAATAACTTGCCCTTAATTCTACCGCCAAAACAATTTCAAAAGCATAGAGACAATAACGTGACTGTAGTTATAGATTCTAAGGCACAGCACACACATGGACAGAAAATTGTGTTATGCAATGGTGCTCAGGATTACAAGCAAAATCTCTATAGTACTTAAATTAAAACTAAAGAAGTATTATCTCGAACTAGTCTTGCTGATGTGGTTACTCTAGGTCACTTTAGACAAAGGCTGTGATGTTTTTAGATGGTGTTAATCAGGTGTTAAAAGAGCACTTGCAAGCTACAAACAACACTGCTTCACAGTTCATTAGCTTTTAGGAGAATTATCTGTATCTGTGAATCAGTACCTCACCAAACTCCTGTATTCTGGCACTGGTTAATAGTTATGGCATGTCCGTGAAAGAGAGAATTCCTTTAGATCTTGTAGACAACTGTCAGCTTACTGTATTGTAATCTTTCAAGTGCTCCTTAGACAGATGGAAGAACAATTTTCTCACTCCTGCAGAAGGAGAGGAAGAGGAGAAAAAAACCAAACAAAAAAGAGACAGAAGCTTTTCAGCTTGGTATTATCTTTTCTGCCAGTATGATATCTTCTGAGTTTATGAATGGTGCCTGATAACATCAGGAAGTGGGAAGATAGAGCTGACAAGCTTTTATTACGTAGAGGTCAGCTCAGACAAAATATATAGCAACAAGTGTATAGTAAGACGATAAATGAGCAAAAATGAGTTCTCAAACTATAAGCCATAGAGGATCATCTGCTGGAATACACTAACTCATTCTACTGATATTCTTTCATATTAAAAGAACATAAAAATTTTGGTTTTTCTCCTTGCCCACTTCTGCAGACAGGCTAAGTTTGTCAAAGGTTGAGAGTTTCTGCTCAAATCTCACACAGCTAGCTCAGGTCAGAACCTGCCTAGGCAATGACATCCATGCATGCCTCAATAAGCCCAAACCAGCAGCGGGCACCATTTCTATTACACACTCACTGTGCAACAGGTCTGTACACTGTGGTCACCCATACTGGCAAACATGCAGAAATTCACTGAAAGAGTATCAAAATCTGTTTAGATAAACTTCATTGTTAAAGGCGGCAAAACTCTGATAAATATAAAAACCAGTTCAACAAAGTTTTGCACCAGCTAAACGTACTAAAAGAGCAACACCTGCACAGCTTCCACTTTGGCTGCATATTGCTTGTGTTTGCCCTTGTTCTTCAAAACTTGACCATATTTTGCAACAATACTGATGTTCCCTAAATGCTAGTTCTAATTTGTCATACTCTTTTACCTCTGATTAAATCCAAGAAGCGTCAACAGTGACTCTCACTGGGGGAAAAAAGTTCCCTTCCCAATTAGGAAGTAATTTTGCCTTTTTTATATATTGCATGTGGGGGTTCTTACAGCTTGAAAACATTCAAATTTTAAATAATTTATAGTTGGTTCTACTTATTAATATGCTTTTGTCACAGATATATTAAACCCACAGAGATGGACACAGTTATTGCTGTATTGCACATAAACCAAACAGTTTGAAACAAAACTTCGCTACTTTCATTGGCATCTATAAATGAAGGTATTTTTAAAGCATAAAAAGATTATTTGTGCTATTGCTTGAGGCAAGAAAATCAAAGAGATTTAAAGTGTGAGGTTTTCTAGTCTGATAATTCACACATATAAATAGATCATTTTACAGATGAAAATTTAATACAAAACAGACATATCCATGATGAAATACGTGTGCCAGAATATCAATGAAAACCAAACTGTCAATAATACTGCCAAAAGTAGTTTTACTAGCTACTGTAACGTTATTTCACATTATTTAGCCTAGCATGACAGAAGTTCTCTTTTATTATTTATGTTGGCATTATATTTCCCTTTATGTCTGCAAGAAAAAAACAAACTCAACTCGATTCTACAAAATAATCTGATAGGCAAAAAACTGGAAATAACTTCTTCTTCTGCCACTAAGAAGTCAGTAATGTTCCAATTTTAACTCCTTTTCCTTTTCTTTTAATGTTCATAAACATCAACAGTATATCTTCCTTACTTTTTTTTTCTTTCTTCCTTCCTCAATTACTCTAATGTGCGTCCCATAAAATGGTACCTACAGGATAATACATAATCTATTCCTTTTCCATTCAAGCCATCATAAAGCATCTCTTACCGGACATGACTGCACAAACATTAAGCCATGCTGAGTGAAAACACAAAGTACTGTGATGAAGAAAAGTAATATAGAAAAACGGAGAAGAATTATTTGAAGAGACAGAAAAAGAGTAAACAAAACTACAACAAAAATGCTAAAGGAGCAAATCTTAAATAAACAAAAAAGTTATAAAAGGTAAAACAGCAATAATCAATATTTCTGGGATGGTAACACAAAGGGAATTGCAGTTCAGCTTTCAAGGCTGTTTGTACTTTGACATCTTCATTCTGCAGCACACAAAATTTGGAAAATTCTCTGAGTATTTCAAAAATTATTTCCAACTGTTCAGAAAAAGCTGAAAAACCAGACACCTAAGGGTTCACTTTTTCCTCTGTTTAATTACTCCTAGACGGTCTACACTTTCATACAACTGCGGGGCCCTTGCTGGTGCCTCAGCTGGACACCCCTGGTACTCTGCACACCATAACACAATATTGTTCCTGGTTTAGCTGCCTGATTTCATCTTCAAAGTCATGACTCAGCACCAAATAATTCACCACTCAGCCCCACAGATGAACATGTTTCCAAGTACTTTGCTTTAGAAGACCAACCACAAATTCAGCTTTGAAGTCCCAAAATCTCAATGCAGTAAGAGTGACAAAAATGCTGTGCTTACACGGAAGAAGGAAAAAATAATGTATTGAGAGACGACAAATGGGACTAGGTATTGTCTGCCTCCACTGTGGGGCACAAAAAAGCATTTCATAATTTGCTTCAGAAAGCATCTGTTTGCAGAAAAGTAGGATTTTTTTTTAATTTTAAAAATCCTGAGAGCAGACAATGCTACTTTTTCCAGTGGCATTTTTCCTTCTCTGTCTCATAATTTTATTCAACCTTTATTTTTATTGCAGTCTTTATAGGTTCAGGAATATCTAAATAACTGTATCTTTTGGTATCTAAATTACTTTAGTAAGATATAGTGGTATCTAATTGGACTAGTGTCCAGTAGATGATCAAGTATAGAACCTCCTTGTAGACAGCAGCTGGAAAGCTGGAAAGGAACAACTAAACGAACAGCTAAAAGGAAACTTAAGAGTAAAATGACCAGAGGCAAAACTTTGAACTCTATTGCAAAGAACAGGTCTCCCACATGCCAGAAAAATCAGTTGTCTTACCTGCATGCCAGCTTAGAGGATGGCTCTAGCTCTTCACACACACGTTTCTCAACCTTCCTTTTAACCACAGTGCAGACCAAGAGCTCTGTGGCAGTACTGTCTTTCAAGATTAAACAGGTTCTTAAAATTTGTTTGGAATTTGCTGCCTCGTGTATTCTTCCCTTTTCTTCATTACGAGAGTAAATTAAACTAACAGAGCAATGATTACAGGAATAAAATCCTGTCAGTCATTCTTACTAAGTTAGCTTTAAGTTAAGCGCCCATTTACCAGTGTCTTCCTCCGGACATCTCTTTAGGTCTTTGATCATATTTTCAACAGCTCAGAAGTGTTTCTGTTTCTGGTATGTGTCATTTATTAAGGTGATCATAGGTAACAGGGCTATTAAATAAATTGTGAGACTTCACTCAAAATGACTTCTTAACATTTACAGATTATTCTCTTTAGCATTCTTTATGAATTTCCATGTTTTGTTTGCTTTTATAACTACTGCATCTGCATAAGTTTTCCAAGTTCTTCATAATGACCCTTTGTGTTTGCTTCTCAGTTAAAATATAAGCAATTACTGATCCTATCAGAAATTATCTTGTTTTACCATTTGAAGGCAGGAGAGGTGAATTAGAGCATGACAGAAGTACTGTGGTGTAGGTAAAAAACCTCCAGCATTTGTATTTTGAAGTAAAGAGTTATATGATGTCATAAAACTTCTAGATGTCCCTACACTTCTAGAATATGAAAGAAATTCAGTTTTCTAGACATCTCAAATCTGTTAAAAAAAAAAAAAGCTGAAGCTACCCTAGAAAGTGTTGGTCCTCTACGAAAGAACTGTATGGGTAAAAAGGCCAAAAGTACAAAAGTCTCCAGTGTTAACTATAATAACGAAAAAGGGAACAGCAAGCCCTCACCTCCTACTTCCTAACATATAAGCTTGTTTTATGATATCTAAGATCATCCAGAGGATCTTGGCTGTACCTTCATACCTTTTAGAGACTCTAGTGGCATGCTCCAAAGATGCAAAATCAATCATTGATAACCTCAGGATATCACTTTCCTGTACTCTTATGTTTATCACTCTACTCCCCAGCTTAAATCACCTCTCAGACAACCTTTTCTCTTACTTGCTTCTACCTTGCGTCAATGAGTTTGAGGTTGAAGAGGAGATGATGTCTAGGGTTATCTTTAAAAAGAAGGCCCAACAGAAAAACCTTGGAACATAACTTGTGTTGAGCTTAGGGATCAAAACTTCAAATCAGCTTTCCTAAGTATGCAAGTCTTCTTACTATAAACATTCATTGGAAATTAATGTGCAAATGGTGAAGGCAAAGGCAAGGAGAACGCATTCTTCAAGATGTGCAAATGTTTTCAGAAACATTTAGGTGCCCAGATCTTCAGCTGATCAAGAAATGCAGTAATCCCTAAATTACAATAATTATCTTAAATGTTGACACATATGAAACTCTCTGACAAGAAAAAGCCCACACAGGTATATTCCTCTATGAAA
The DNA here is from genome assembly GCA_013397725.1 of Rhagologus leucostigma. Lineage (NCBI taxonomy): Eukaryota > Metazoa > Chordata > Aves > Passeriformes > Rhagologus > Rhagologus leucostigma. Next base: position 3,133,384 of record VZTD01004799.1, read on the forward strand.
CATCTTTCCCAGAGGCATCATTTCTAAGATTCAAAAGGTTGTATTTTACAACAGTTGTTATTTTAGACTCTGAACTAAAATAATCTACAGCTAAGGGAGAAAGAATAATAATTAGAAAGCAGAACAGAAAAATGATGCCCACACACACAGTCATGCTTGAAAACACGAAGAATTAAATAATTTTAAATCAGAGTGAAAAAATTAAGCATTGATGACTACATATCCTCCAAGGTGATAATTTTGAATGGCTTGATCCATAGGTGCTGTGAACCAGTTCAGTGGTCTGTTAATCTTTCTACTCCTTTAGTTAGTGGAGAAAAATTATCCGGAACACAGGAGAGAACTGACATTTCTTTTTCTTTGTAATTTTGTTAGTTTGTTTTGAGGTGGTTTCGGTTTTTTGCTTTTTATTGCATAGGAACAGCCTAGGAATTGCAAGTCTGTGTTTATTAGAAAAGTGTTATACTTTAAGCATTGTTGCTATTTCGTCTGCAACTTCAGGCAACACTCAATCTATAAAATTATGATATACCCTGAATTCTGTGCACTTTTGCAATCTTATAAAAACCCACATCTACTATTATAAAATGTTTATATAAATGTTACCCCCCCAAAGTGTACCTGCCCTTGAATGTTCTAATGTAGGACTGAAGGTCTGTATTTTAAAGAAGTATACCTCAAAGGAATTGAACCAGAACATGCTGGAATCATAGCTACTCTGAGTATAGAGGCAAGCTCAGGTGCAAGCTCTTCTTTTCCTCACTCAGAATTTGTTCAGACAGAATTTGAATATTTCTTTGAGATTTCCGGACACAGAATCTACAGTGCCACACACCACGTGGATAGTCTGTGTATGTACAATAAACCCAAAACAACCTTGAAACCACTGGACAGACAAGAGCCCCAATTAAGGCAGTGGATCCCACAGATTTAGGAAGCTTTAAATCCAGCCCTAACTGTATTGTAATTATAAGAATTTTATTATCATTATTACTACTAAAACAGAAGATGCATAGGGGTTTTAGGAAAAGTATTTGTGTGGTGTGAGCATTCCAGCATGTAGAGTTTGATACAAAATGAAATTAAAAAAAAAAGATACTTTTTAGGCAATAAGGATCTAATATAGAACATATAGTAGTCTGTGGGAAAAGCCACACACCTAAGTAAAATATTTCTGTTCTCTTGTAGCAGACTACAGCATTTTGTAAAGCAAACCTACTTTAGACAGTCTGGACACATGGAAAGGGTTTTGGCATTTGATTTTAAACAAAAGATAAAAATACTACCAGACACAAAACCCCCTTATATAATTGACCATGTAACAAAGACGAACATTGAGAGACTCCTGACATGCCTTTAGCAACCTGAGTACACTATTTGATTTCCAAAAGCAGTAATAAATTTTACTGCAAAGTAGCAATATATGCACATACTTCACTCAGTGATGACAAACACCTCCAGCTACTACAATTAATGTCTTTCTCAACACTGGAAACCTTAAAAGTATTGTTTTACATAAATGGAAATTAGTACAATGCTTTCTATTCCCTGAACACTAGTCCTACTCAGTTTCACACACTATCCTTTTCCCACCACTGGTACATAAGCAAAACAACGGATGTATTCGGAGCCTATAAACACAGCTTAGGAACCAAAACTTTCACATAAAATGAAATGCATAAGAACTGATGCAAGGTAGTAGTAAAAGCACCTCATTATAACCAAAATCAAATTTTAAAACCTGTGAAAGAATCCTTCATATACAAGCATCCTGAAGTTCTACTGTGTTCCATTACCCAGTGTTACAGTATTTCAGCAATACTGAAAGAAAAAAGAAAACCAAACCCCTGAACACACAACCCACAAGGAAACTCCAATTAAGCCTTAACTGATTACAAACGTTTGCATCAGCTATTTCAGAATTGGTAATATATTCTAATAAAGGACACTGATAACTCATTCTGACAGCTAATTTTTAAAGCACTATAAATACATATCACAAGCTCGACAGGTATTTTTAGGAAGGGGCATTGAACTGTTCCTGAATTCACTTTGCCTATTTTTTCTAATAAAGGAATATTCAAAGATTTTATTCTTATAATTTTGTATTATTTCAGTGTTTACAGTTGTACACATTTAGTCTTACTGCTGTGGATTGCAATCACAACTCCAAAGTTATGGGCAGAGAAACAATCTATAAGCACTGTCTTCATCATGCTTCCTAATTTTTTTAGGAAAAAAGCAATCTTTTCAATTAGATTCTCAGGAATACTTTAAGGGAAAAGACCATTTTAAAACACAACAAATGCTCACACACCACGTTTTACAAACAGGACAGTACATTAACATCCACCACTATTAGTCAAAATTGTACACTCTACCAGCAAAGCTTTCCTAGACAGTCACATTCTTTCCTGTGATCTAGTTTATGAACAGAAGTGTTCTAACTCACTGCTTCTTAGGAGGTGGTACAACTGAGTGTGCCTTCAGCCACCATCAGCAAGACAGAAGAAAATACAGCAAGCTGAAATCCATTTTCTTCAAAAGAATTCCAATCCTAATTTATAATTTCATTGCAGAACTTCTATGCAGAACTCTCATGATCACAAAAAAATTCATCATGTGCACTGATTATCCAGTGCACCCTCTCACTCCAACAGGCAACTGAGAATCTGAACAAGCTTCTTACTGGAGCAGGTAGAACACAAGTAGGCCCAGGACTTACCAAATTAACTAAAGTCCATATGATTTAGCCTAGCATAGGACTCCACATTTGCCTTAAAAAAAGGCATACCATGGATTTTTGAATGGGGGAAGTATAAGGGAAAATACCTGTTCTGCTAACAAATAGAATACAAAGGTTCTGTTTAGGTCTCCTTTATTTAAAGTCTGCTTTACATACTGAAAAAAAAAACCAAAACCAACCCCAAACATTAAAAAAATTAATATTTTTGATTTCTACAGACACAGGTCGGGGAGAGCAGGTGTTGGATAAGTTTTTTTCCATAAGGACAGCAACTTTTGAGTTTTGAAGCTGGACAGCAAGAAGTATAAATATTGTATGGCTTATTTACAACCTTAATAAATAGTAAAGCTGATGCGGACAACACTGATACTGCAATATACAATGCAATCAACATAGGTGGCTTCCACTAGTGTTAGCAAAGTTCCATAGAGAGAGGGAATGAATTCCACGAGAGGATCCTGTTTTCCTGTAGTTGTGTATCCAGAACTCCTACTAAAATGAACGGAGGAAACACAAGCCCATCAAGGAATTAATAGGCCTTCACAACAAACGCAGAATGTATGATGCACAGTGTTAGTCGCCTTTTCTCCTCCCCAATGCAATGAAAAGGAGAGTAAAAAAAGAAGCTTCATTTTCTTACTTTAATAAATTAAATTGCATAGCATATAAAAATCTCCAACATATTCAAATTTTCACCTCTCGTAAGCACATGAAAGTCCAAATTATTTTCTCAGCAAGTTCAATTAAGCTACGGCTAAGCAAATTTCCTTTTCAGTACTTTGTAGAGTGCAAGTATGATCACAATGGCATAGTTACACAATAATTGGTCTAATCAAAGCTATATAATGTTAGTATTGTGAATGAAGTAGTGTTGCTCATTAGCCTATTACAAAAGAATTACTGTAAATTCAGCCTACGTGCAGCATCACTTCCTGTGCAAACAAACACAGATAATGCAACAAGCTTGAAACACTGCCAAGCTGGCAGACTGGCAGCACAAATTATGCAAAGAACCAGAAAGCCTTCAGTAGATTCAATAGAGCTTAGAGGATAAGAATGATTAAGTGTTTCTGTGTACAACTACAAATCACAGTAATGAATCAGACTAAAATTTCCAATAAGGGACTTAACTGCACCAGCTGGCCTTCTTCAGCAGGATTATAATGTGAAATGATGACATCCTAAATAGTAGTGTTTGCAACTTTCACAAAATCTGCCCAAAGCAAGTCCTTTGTTTTGCTTCAGTTTTTTGAAAGCTTGTTTGTTTTGTTGGGTTTTTTTTTTTAAATAATAAAACATTGCAGCACCTAAAATTACAGGAAAGCTACAAAGCTATCCTGTTCCTTCTTCTCTGCTTCTTTTCCTTTTTTGCTAACCAAATGAGAAAATCTTCCATATCAGCTCTAATAGATTTGCTTTCAAAACTGCTCAGACTACTGAATACAACTAGAGATTTGCAATTACATCCTTTTTCTTTTTTTAATCCGAAATTTAGTGGTAACAACTCTAAATTAAAACCTCTCTTTCCTTTGTTGCAAAGGAGGGGAGATAGCAAAATACCTCAGGTTCAAAAGTACAATGTTTTGGAAATCTGGGATACAAGTATCCATACAATATGAACAAAAAGAATACATACGCATATGTACATTGTACACATGTACATACACGTGAATATTCATATATACGTGTATGCACACGTATGCATTATATATGTGTGTGTGTTTTTCTCACATATAGGCAAAATAAGCCTCTCACATATTTGGACTTCTTCACTTTTTATGCTTGGGGCGTAATTTCAGCCATGCAGTACCCACATGAATAGAAACAGAAGAGGTTTTGGCTTTCTTTCACAGTGGAATTAGTGTTACTCTGAGCTTCTGTCACATCATCCAGGCTAATCCACATCATGCTCCAGGGCCCAACACTCATCACTTCCAAGCTGAGATGGAACATTTCCCTCAAGTTAAAATACTAAGGTGACCATACACAGGGAAGAACTTCTGATAATCTACCTCTCACAAAATGTATTTAGACTGGTTTTCCACATTCTTCAGAAAACTGGAAGAGGGAAGAGTCTAGGGCAAGATAATGGTCTAGATAAGCAATGACTTGAACCAAATGAGCACTTCAAAATGTCATTTAAACCAAAACCCTGAAGGAAGTTGTAACAAGATTAAACGTTACCACAAAATCTATGAAGCTATCCAACTCCTCTACCTTAATAAACTGGATTAGGTGATGCAACATCTTTACCACTATCAGCTTCTGTGAGTCTGTAATAAAGTGACACTCTTTAATATGCTTTAATAGTGAAACTGTCATAACTTGAAGACTGCACCCACAGGCAGAAATACTACAGAATTTTTATTAATCCTTAAATTCAGATCCAACTCCACAGAGCTTGGGGCAGGGAACCATTGTCACTAAACCTAACTTCATTTAACAAAACTCTTAAGAGTCACTAGTTCTTAGAGAGTGAATTCTGAACCATTAGGCCTTCTGTACTACTCACCTCTACCCAGCTGTGCACCTTACAGATGTCCAGTTTACACATTTCTCTGGAACCTGCCTTGTGGAGCTCTAACAGAAAAAGAGCCACTATAATTTTTTCTTAGTTTTAACTTAGAGAAATGCTTTTTATTATGACTCTCTATTCATGACTAGTGAATTCTCATAATTTTCCAGTAATCAACATCTGTAACTGAAATGTTTTTACCATGAAAAAGTTGCCTCTCCTACCTTAACCTTTACTTTCATAAAATGGGGTAAGGTTTTTCCTAGAATTGCTAGCATCACCAGAATCTGTGGCTTAGTTAGTATTTATTGGGAACCAGTTACTACTGCTTCCTACTCTGAAACCTAAGAATAAATGATTGGAGAAGGTAAAAAATCCAACAAAGAAACAGGGAGTTTGGTATCATTACACAAGTAAGTGCTGTCAGGTCTTTAAACACTGTTATTCCATTTTAACGTGCTATGGCAGAGACAAATGCAATCTTTCAGCCATAGCAGGGAACCGTCGTGTTGATCTGCGCAATTCACATAAACGAACTTGCAAGAGCATAGCAGGACCTTCACAGTGGGGGCAGGGGGCATTATGTCTGGTGGGGAATTCATAAAAGAAACACAACTACATCTGCCTAGAAAAACTGCACACACCTTCAATGCACTGAATAATTTAATGCCTCCAAGCATTGATCGATAAAATGTATCCAATCAATTTTACACAGTACTTTCCTTCTACTTATGGAAGAAGAAAAAGAAACTGGTTTTTATCAGATTCCACTAGGATCAATGAGTAAGTAGAGGATTAGTCACTAGGTTCTAGTGTTCAAAGACACTGGGATTTACTTGAAAAATAATTTTTGGCCCGAAACTGTTTTGCAATTTCCTAATTTTCAGAACTTTCAGACAAATCATGTTGAGAGAGTCTTCACTGGTTTCCAGCTAAGCAGGTAAGCAGTCGATTCTTGCAATGGGCTGTACAATAATTAGGTCTCAACTAAATTAATCTCCTTTTTAAATTGTCTCCTGCAGCTGGTTTGAGATAAAGCAAAGAGAAACATTTGAAGAAGACAGAGCTTGAACCTCTACTTCTTTCTTTCACCTTTAAGTGTTAGGCTTACATATGTTTGACAAACAGAGAGTACAAAAAGAATCCCAATAAAAGTAATTCACCTGAAACCACAGGCACTGCCCCATGTTTACTGTTATGCTTACATTTAAATGCTCTGCTGAGTAGCAACCCTTGTTCATTTTTTCAAGTTTTCCTGCTCTTCATCTGCAGCTAACCTGCTGGCTTAGAACTTCACCTGTATATTGCTTAGTTTAGTACCTCAGCCTATTACTCACAGAATGTCAGTCTTAGTGAAAATTACAGTATGTGTCAATATCATAATTGTCTGTTTCAAATCTAGGAGAAAGTTAACACATTATCCATCAGGACCTGTAAATCTAGGATAGCTCACTGCTGGACTAACTTTTCCAGTTTTCTGAGCCTGGTTAGTTAGCTTGCATGGCCTTAATGAGCTCCTACATGTTGTGGTATCTGCACATATCCTTTCTTTCCTTGCTCAAAGTGCCAACAAGACATACATGAAGATTTAAGGATTTATCACTACCACCTGCTGCCCTGCATATACAAAAAGCACACATTCCATCACAGGCATTATGAAATGTCCATTGCCACCTACAGCCCTCTCCTCTGACTCATCCCTTTTTATTTCCTGTCCAATTGTCTTCTGGGGGAACACTCACATAACTTTTCCTCTTCCCCAAGCTCACAGGGGTGAACTCATAATTGTCAGAGATTCTTAGTACCACACATAATAAATAACTAAATCTCCTGAGAGTGAAGAGACTGGAAACTAAAATGAGTAGACGATTTCTCTTAGTGTGATGAATATCCTGCCTGTCACTGTAACACTCACATCAACACATTTCAGTATTAGCAATACTGTATTTCATATTCTGCACATTGTGTTTGTAACTGAATAAGGTGTACTCCAAAGCATTTCATTATTTCATGTAAAGACCCTTTACAAGTTTTTTTCCCCCCATAAGGCTCTTTCATTTAACCAATAAAAATAAACTGGAAAGCACAATGGGATGGCCAAACACCATTCAGCCAAAAGAAAAAGTTAATGAAAAATTCCCAAATTTCAAAGAATCAATGAAAAGTCTATTCTACACCATAGTTTGAATCACCTGTTTATGATGCATTCTAGTGCAGGCAGATACTCCCTTGCCACAGCAATCCACATGGGAATAACATGAATAATATTTATTTTTATATATATATATATCTCCTGCATGTTTTCCCCTCAAGTACATCATCTTCCTTTCACAGCACACAGCTTAGTGTGTAGCACACAGAACACAGCTCCCAACACAATTAGAGCCAACAGAGACGTAAATGCTGTTACCTGCTACCAACAAAAACCTTGCTCCTTTAAGCATGTCTCTGTATTTTCAAAGTTCTGGTACTTCCAACTAATTCTCAGGACCAATGAACTACAACACTTATGTCATCTTTTTGTCAATGCTATTCAGTCTTTCCAGGACAGTACATAAAGGAAGCTCTTGTCTCAGGGTGCTGTGGCCCCGCAGGAGCATGCTAGAAGAGGACTTGCCATCTTGGCAGTCTACCAGAGAAGGAAATGAGCCTTGAGAGGAAACTGAGGGGAGACCACGATCTCAGCTGCCATGGAAACTGAGGAAACAGCAAAACCATAGGCTTGCCTGACCCACAATTCCATGAAAAGGACAGTGAGATGCAGCAGCTGGTTTTGAAACCATTCAAAGGCAAGCCCATTGCAGCAAGATCACAGTGCTGAGATCCCCAAGCTAATAGAAATTTTAGTACTTCTGAAAGCACAGGTAGAATCATCACTAACGTGTGCTGTCACGTTAATTAATCCTGTTGGGATCTTGTCATATCATGTCACTACCAACCTTGCAGGTGGCTGGGATATCCACCTATGCTTCACTGTATGGTACTGAGGGACCCTCAGTAATCCAAACAATCTCCAAATAGTTTGGAGATTGTACTGTACAGAAAACACCTGGGACAGAATGGACTGAATAACAATGTCTATGCCTATGTCTTTTTTCTGCAAGTTAATTTTTTACAAACACCAAAGAAATTATTAAATTGATTCCTCCATTTGATAAAATGATCAGTCTTCACTGACTAGCAACCTCTCTGTTTATGCTATTACCTAAAAAATGTAACAGAATTTATAAACGGAAATTTATGAACTAGGTAATAAGGCTGGTTGGGAATGCTGCTTCTAATAATAGAGAATTTAACCACAAATCAGAGCATTTCAACTTGATGACACTACAGAAAAATCTATTCAGCTGTAACTGTATTTCATGCCTCCTTCCCTGGGGTAGCCCAAAGGTGCCCATAAACTTTTTATTTACCTTGGAAGTATGCAAAGTCTCCCCTGACAGTTTCTTGAGGATCATCTTTGCCACTCTATCAATTTACATACTTTAAACTACTTTTCCTGTGCAAGAGTCTTGGGAAAATCTCTGGAACATCTATGGATCTACACAGCAAATATGTCCAAATTAAAATCTATGGGCAAGTTCTTTATGAAGAGTTCCCGGTAATTCATGAAAAAGGTCTCAACTATTTTTTCAGAAAACATCTCCAATTGCCTTTCTTAATTATTCATATTATCTGATCCTGAAAGAACACCACATATGCACACACACAAACTAAGCAAAAAGGAATGAGTATTGGGATGAAATTTTGTAAACATTTATTCTCAACAGATTACACACAAACGATACATTAGAAATGGATACTGGTAGATAGGTTATATTATCAACTGTTAGATTATGCCTTCTCCTCTAATTTTTACCAAGACTCATACAGAGTGGTCTAGTCCTTTGGGAACTCTGAGAAACAGATGGCCCTATTAATAATCAGTATGCAAACTGTAGATACAAGTGAAGGAATAACATGTTGGGCGAAGAAAATCAGTAGTGGTAAAGAGACACAGCAGACACGACTGCTTGCGTTCATGCTATTCATACTTTTATCCCACCATGTTACAGAAAGGTCAGAAACTGCATGAAGAAAAACCTTTTTAGAAAGAAAGCAGAAAGCAAATGATTTCTCCTTGTATGCGGTAACCTGGGGTAATAGGGAGATCTAAGCTTGGGAAAACCCTGTCTTGGCTCAGCACAGGTAGGTACAAAATTGCTTCATCTACCTTAGAAGACCAGATTCACAGTGCATTTTACAATCACCAAGTTACTGCCATTCCAAAGTTTCCCGTTATCCATTGTATCATATTCAGCTAAGTTTTGCCTTTTAAAATATTACCTTTGTAAAACAGTACCCAAGGACTGTAGGAGGAATAATACATGGATGAAGGCTGATGTCAAAAAGTTTCTTAATTCAACAGGAGTATGCATCTTCACCTAATCTAAAAGACTTTTCAGTCGTCACCTACTGCATGTATACTTAACTTGGAGATTTTTTTTTCCACTGTTTTCCATGACATGTAATACCTCTTAAAAATTTTGAATTATTATGTTGTCTCTTCACAGTTAACACTCATATACTCCCGACACTTCACATGCAATTGAAATTAGACTACCTAGTTTTGTCTGATAATTCTTGCACCTTATATAGTACCTTATCAAACTAAAATGTCTAGTTCTATACTGAGATTGTTTAATATAAACAGTGTAACTCTACAAATACTGTTGAGTTTTTTTGTTAATTAATTGCAGCTGCAGATCAAGAACAGTTTAAACTTTTCCTTTCACTATGTACTATCTTGCTTGTTTGAAAAGCTCCAGATGGATGTATTTAACATAACTAGACACTCAGAAGAACATTCCTTATGTCATTCATAAAACTGTACTTGAAATAATCCTCTTCCAACACACAAGGAAGTCTTATTTTCCTCAACTCTTTTCAGCCCCTACTGAGCAAAGCACTTTAACAGACACTTATTTAAATCAATTTATTGAAATTTAGCCATTCTACTGTGTCCTGTTTCCCGCAATGAAGGTTGAAAAAAAAGAACAATCTGAAGTCAAAAATGCAATTTTACTCCATCTTCTTAGCACACAACAGTCATGATTCAACCACGTGTATGGTTCAGGTCCTACATATTCATGTTTCTGCCTCAGAAAAAGCTACAAAAATACATGAATTTATCATATATTTTTTCCTTACATTTAACCAGTCCAGCATGCAAAGAAAATCAGAAGGCACAGGCGAAAAAGAAGAGGGAAAAAACCCCACCAATCTCAAACAACTTACACTGTATCAGGCTTTACCTACACTTTAACAGCCAGTTTTGAGTTCTCTAGCTTCATCTAAGAAGTGCTGATGTCAAAGTAATGTAGTGCAGTAGGATACTATCACAATAATTTTATTCATTTGGCATTGGCACAGTGGGTATTTCCCTAAATGTATTTGTACCAGCAGCTTGCAATATTTAACTATGTATACCTTCTAGTTCAAAAAAATCAAATAGTAAACATTATAATCAAATTATGCATACATAATGACTTCTAAAATCCACTTCTACTCTGCTCATACGCTGTTAAGTAACTAAACTAATTATAATGGATTTATGGTTCACAAGTCAGTCATGAACACTACAAAAATGTCTATAGGATTAACTTTTGAAGTATTTACCTGTGCGTAAGCCTTCGGTGACTAATGCAAACAGCAGTTTGTTGATCCTGTGCAACACAGACTTTATGGCGACTACATTTCATCTTCAAACATGGATCTTTAGCCGGATCTAAAGCTGAAAATAGTTTTAGAAAGTTGTTAACAGTTATCTAGAATACGAAATTAAGGCAAGAAACACCACACATAAAACCCACCCAGTATGTGGAGGGGGTTGGCCTGCTGCTTGCACAGTGCTGGACTGAAAGGAACCAGGAAAAAATACAGTTGTTGTGTAGGTAAGAAAGTACTCCCTGCTATACTCTTAGCTTACTCTTAATTGCCACTCTCTGACTGTAACCCCCAAATAATGGTATTTCCACCTTGAAAGCAGTTTCCCTTAAGTGTTTCCTAAGACACAACCAGGTTCTTCCTACTCAATATTAAGTGGTGAACAATGACACTGAATTTGCTGAGAAATAATTACTCAGATGAGATTTCAGTAAAAGAAAAAGTAAACTAAAATATGTGGGTGAGTGACTTGACTCCACATTTAAATATAAATTCTACCTCCTTCTAGGCTTCTCTTTCTGCTTTGTGGTTTGTTTTTTGTTTTGGTTTGGTTTTTTTAGCTGGTCCTTCAGTCATTATCCATACTCATTTTTGAAGTACAGTTCCAGCTACACAAAGTGATTTCTGGCTATAATACTGGAAGAACCAAATAATGCATTTGTTGCTTACTACTAAATTTGCATTTTTCTGGAGTAGCCATGCCTACATAGCTATAATATAGAAAAGCATCTCCCAATTTAAGTTTTCAAAAGGAACAATCAACTTCTACCTTCTCGGATGTCCATAGTGTCCTTTCAGGTAATCTAAGTATGCCAAAACTAATCTTTTTACCCCTATTGGAATCCTTTTTTTAATCAATAAATCTATGAACAACTGGAATTCACTTTCCCTGTGTACTTCTTCACATTAGCATATTACTGTCCAGTATTCAGCTGTATTTCAGAAATGCTCTTTTCTCATTTCTTGCATCTGCTTATAAAATATCACAGAATCCCAGAATATTTTGAGTTGAAAGGGACCCACAAGGACCATCAAGTCCAACTCTCGGCCATGCACAGGACATTCCCAACAATGACACAATAAGCCTGAGACCACACATTTGCATACATATTTTCTGAAAGAAAATTTATGTTTCTTCTGTTCTTCACAATCACAAGTAAACTTTTAACCCACATTTCTATTTGACCTGACAGATGATATTAACCTAAGCCTGTTAACCATAAATGTATCCAGGAAACAAGAACCGAGCTGATCACTAGTTGCAATTTTGATGTATGATGTCGTAGTGCTAAGTGTGATTAAATATAGTCTGAGCAGTGACTTTTTCAGTTTTCTTTCTTAATACATTCAGCTGTGCAAAACAAATACATCATATTATCAACAAAGCAGAAAGTGATGGAATGATTACTATAATAATAATTCAATGCAGACAGAAAAGAAGTATTTTGTTAATTGTGGCAAAAGACACATTTTTATTTCTAGCAAACTAGTCTCTAAACCACCACAAGTAATCCAGAATAAATCCAATTACTACAACTCTATACAAATGGGAAGAAAATGCAACAAAAAAAAAAAAAAAGACTCAACTAGGGTAAGAGAGCTGGAGTCAAAATTAAGGAGAACATACCCTTCTCCAACTTCCTTTAGATTTTAGATTCCATTTCATATACTTTCTCTGCTTAAAGTCAGGCAGAATGTAATGCCAGTCCCTAGTAAGCAAGAACAGATAATCATTTAAAGTACTGGTCCATTCCCAGAATGTACCCTGACGGAGACACTGAGGCAGCAATACTGGAATATGGCCTATCTTCAGATAACTCTTTTGTAAAATGGAATAGGTTAATGAAATAAAAAAACATGAGTAAGAGAAATCTGGAATCCTACAAGGATGTGGAGTTTAGTATCAAGTAGAAAACAGGTTTCAGGAAAAGGATCAATAGGGGAGATCACGTAACCATTCCCACTGAAATGTTACTTCATTTCTCAAGTTCTTGGGACTCCAAAGGTGTGTTTTGACACTTTCATCACATTTAGCTAGCCATAAAACATGCTTTTGGCAGTATGTTACGTTTTGGCAAAATGTTACAGGCAGAACCCAGCTTTACAAGCAAGAGATGGTAATTTCCCATTTTGTCTTGATGACAACATGAAAATGGGTATCAAATGGAAACCAGGACACATCATCAGTTCTTACAGAACCAATGTAATCTTTTGGCATTTGCTGACTCGGTGGTTGTAACGCCCCATATGTAACCCTTGATCACCTCAAGTGAGGTATACACTCATGATAAAGCAAGGATACCTATGGGACTGTGTAGGGGCTACTATCTGTGCAAGGTAAGCCAGCAGAGCCACGGGTGCCAAAATCACAAGAGCATTTTTATACTCAAAAGCATGTTGCACTCACGGTCTTGCCATTGACACTAACTCAAATTATCATTCCGTGACCTGCTGAACTTGTTCTCTGTCAGCTATGAGTTCCCTGTAGAAGTGTTTTTCCCTCGTCTTACGTGTGACACATGGCCTCTCTTTTCCCAATATTTTTTTGTGAAACTTTCCTAGTTCCTGAACCAGTTTTACTGATGCAGAGGTCAGAGAAAAATGTATATTCCTGGAAACATTTTTTTTAAACAGCAAGGGACAGACCAGATAAATAGCTGAAACAAAAATGCAGAATTCTGGACTGTGAAAAAGTTAACTAACTGAAGGGTCAATGTCTGCCTGGACTAACAACATGCCAGAGGATAAAACAAGTAAGAACACAAAAAGAAATGTTGCTAGAAACTGTGAAAACCATTATAAGTCTTCCCTTTTTTTCTCCTTGAACAAGGTTGTTCTAGTCAACCCTATACTATAAAAGTACATAGCACCCACATCAGACTGCGTTAGTGATCTTGCCAGCTTTGAAAGGACCAAAAAAACCTAGATATTTACAAAAGCATGGAAATGCCTTTTTATCAAGCCTGTTTTATTTGATACTTGGAACTGACAAATGGACAATTTTCATGGGAAATAAAGGCTAAACCACAAGAAAAACATTTTTCAAAAACGGGGTCTGAAGTTCTTGGTGCTGGGGAAGAACTGAACTCCCCTTACAATGTAACATAGCTGACTATGTGTCTGGTCTCTACAAGGAGTCATCCTAAATATCTTAAACTACTATCAAAATGCATACATTTATTCCAGGAAAAGTACCATAGATTTCCGCTAAGCATGTGACTCCTTTATATCAAGAAATACATGGCACTAAGTCTTTACTTCTTCACTGCATCTTCTAGCTATCCCTAACAAAACATTCCTGGCATTCCCTCATCTCACTCAGAGTATGCAGACTTGCACATACAACACCACATGTTTCCTTCCATTTCTGCTAAAATAAGCAGCTTGAAACAGTACAATGTCCACACCAAAATCATCACAAGTGTCAAAATCCCCCAGTGGGACTGATGCACTGCTCACAGCTATTGTCTTCAACATGAAACACGTATCAATCCAAGTTTTTATCCAATTAACATTTACTAAAATATCACCATATTTATGAAAATTAGAGGACTTTTCCCCCCATAATTGAAGTGAAAAAGCAATTGTACAGCACAATTACACTGCTATTGAAAACGGGTGAAGGTTTGTTCTATGGTGAGGAGACTCTGGACGTAAGAAATACATTTATGTAAGTCTTGTCAGAAATCATCTCAGTCATCTGTATCAGCTGACTTCCTAGAATGTCACATTCAACCAGCTTCTAAAGATGCAGGTCTGATCTTAGCTTTAACAGCTTGATAATGTTCAGCTTTACACAGCTTCTAATATTAAAAAAAGTGTACTTGTTATAGGTTATTTGTCTACATGCCAACTATACATTTGTCCATATATCAGGCTACAATACCATGAAATGTCATGTTAACTAAATTTCAACAAGCAGAAAAATATCACTGTCACAAAAAGCATTTCAAAAGTATAGAATGGTTTTTGTCATCTACTATTTCTCTAAGAACTCACACGGTAAATGACAAGTAAGTTGCTGTCCTGAAAAATTATGAAACACAATTAGGAACTTCTGGTGACTTTTACAGATTACTATGGATTTGTTCTTCTCATATGCTAAGGAAGCAATTAATATTCGAAAACTTGATTCAATTATTACTAATGGATCTATTTATTTATAATTCAGATTTCCAAAAGCAATTAAGAAAAGTTTCCCATCATCCCTTCTGTAAGTTAATTTACAGCTAGCGCTCCCGAAAAATGACATTAGTCAGAACATCATTTTTATAGGGAATATAATAGGAAATAAAAGACTAGCAAGCCATAACATAGGAATACTCTGAACGAGAGCATTGTGACAGAAACCACAGTAAACTATTATTCCACAATCTTTTGAGTGCATTCTAACATGTTCCTTACTTTCCACTCCAAGTAAAATGAAAGGTGAAAAAAGGTTAAGTACAAAGTTTACAGACATAAAGTTTATTTCCTTCCTCCAGAGTTCTGACTCCTTTCTGATGGGCAAAAGAAGCAACTAAGTATTTTACTTCCACTTACCAAAACTTCAGCTATGCTTTGTGCATCCCACGAGTTATTTAATTCCTCTACTTTAAAAGGCAAGACTTGACTTCTTTGCCTACAAAGTTTTTATATTTGACAATGGAGGGAGAAAAAAAACCTTAAATTATCTGAAAGTTTTAACTAAAACATTAATAATCAGGTCAAATGACTGGGTTATAACCCAAGGCAGACAGAGCCGTAGAAAGGAATGACTCATATTGCCTCCTTTGATTAACCACACAATTCCTGAAGGTACCTAAAGACCATCAGTATCTTTACTTCTCCATTTTGAAAGATGACAATTTCTCACCTGCTGTAGCAGGATTTCTCACCGAAAAGTGTTGTGGATCTAGATAATCGCAGAATCTCAGCCCCATAATTTCCAGTAACAGTAGGGAGGAGAGCAAGGCAGAGCACATAAACACTCAGTTGCTACTGTCAGCTAACACAGGACCCAGATAAATGTTTAATTAAGATTAATAGCGGTAATGGTTTTCTTTTGCCTAAACTGTACAGTGATCAGCTTTCGAAATTTGCATGCGCTCATACAGACCCTCCTCAGTCACAGATGGTTTGAATCCACACTGCTGTGGACTCGTAACAAGAAAACCCCATCTTACTATGCAGCATATGTACTGAGAATAAACACCTTTTAACTTTAACAAGAAAATGAACCACTGTGCAGCTAACAATTGGAAATTTATAAATAAGAATGAGAGAATAAACAAGAAATAGACTACCTCAGTAACTTGATGGGGATGTTCTGACAAAGGAGAATCTCATATTTTTGTTTCTTTTCCCAAGGACTGTATTTGCCATGTAAGATTCACTATATAGCATAGAAAGCAGAACGGGTAACTACAGCTGGATGTTCGCAAGAGGAATTTTCCTGAACACTAGTTCCATCTAGACACATGAACCTACAACTTCAGTAAGAAGGCTGGAGTGCAGGTTTTTCTGTAGGTGGCCAAAGAAATAATTAAAAGTTTAGATTCAAATCCCTGAACATCACTGGTTGTCTAGTCTGGTTTCTAACTTGTGAGCAAGTGCTTCAATAATTAAAGTGGCTGTGTGTATGGAGGCAGCTTCTGCCCAAGAAGTTCTACTCTCACAAGTGCTCCAAAGTCTCCATACTGATGACTCAGGGACAATTGTGTGAAGTCTCTTTATCATGCTTCTGTAAAAAAGCACCACTGTTCCTAATGTTCTGTATTACTAAGTTCTGGCACATTAGCATTGAGCCTCTAGCTGCCCTGCAATGGTTGTAGTCATGCTACACAAAAGTTCTGATAAACCAAGAAACATCTAACACCAAGTTGTAACCATCTGACACAAAGTACTGCATATTTCCTTTTTGCTTACTGCTGCAATTAAAGTTTTTTCTAAAAAGGACATAAAAATGCAGTTATACTGAATCATAACATGGTTCCTGGAATTCTAGGTACTGATAACGCAAGTTAAAATAAATGCTAAAAAAATCAAATTGCATCTGCCAGTCTCTGTTCTTCCTCTGGAATAAGCCCACTAAAGCTTGATCTCTTTTTCAAAATTTCAAATACTTCACTCATTCTTTCTCCATTCCCTTTAAAACAATCATCTTCACTGAGCCACACTTTTTTAAGCCACTTGTGAAGTGACTAAATTATAAGAAATTCTCCCCCTCACAAATATCTGTTTTCTCTGCTCCAAAAACATTCCTGTTATTTTGTGTTTTCTCTTTTGGATATTCCTTGAAAGTTTACAAGAGAATAGGTTACCCATAGCTCAAAAAGAGATGTAAATGAGAAACTCCACGTAGTCAGAGCCAAATGCCCCCCTTACCATGATCTGCGACAATTCAGCAATGATCCTATTTATTTAAATTGCCGAAGAACATAGTTATTTTGAGCTCAGACTGGTGTAAGTGACAACAAAATTAAGACAATTATATTGAGTTTCTTCTATATATAATAAGAAACTCTCAAATATTCTGCAAAGATATCCAAACCTGCTAAGACACGTAGAAATGCAAGTGCATACTTCACTGGCATCTTTTTTTTTAAGTTTTCAGCAGCTTTAGTGAAGTACTTCTGGTTTTTATTTTTAAATCAAAATGTTCACTTTCTTGATTTGGCAGAAAAGAAATAACACCTTAAGACTACTTCAACATTCACAATAGTGATATATCACTAGCACACTATTAAGCATTATATTATTCTTTCCTAAATACACTAAATTGTAATTTAGAGACATGCTGGCTGTGTCAGAACTGACTTCTGGGTTCTTCAAATCGGGCAATGAGGGCAAAGAAATATCTGTAGACCTATAAGAGCAGAAATGCATCTTCCTGAAAATTCTCCCACCTATTATCTCACATGCCAAGATGATTATTCTTGCAAAACAACTTGCTACAAGATACAGTGCTGGTGAAGCTGCACCTCAGATCCTGTGTTCAGTTTTGAGTCCCGCTCTACAAGAAAGACATTGAGGTGCTGGAGCATGTCCAGAGAAGGGCAACAGAGCTGGGGAAGGGTCTGGAGCAAAAATCTGATGAGGAACATCGGAGGGAGCTGGGGTTGTTTAGCCTGGAGAAAAGGAAGCTCAGGGGAGACTTCATAACCCTCTACGACTCCCTGAAAGGAGACTGTACTGAGGTGGGAGTTGGTCTTTTCTCCCAACTAACAAGTGATACGACAAAAAAGGAAATGGCCTCAAGTTGCACCAGGGAAGTTTCAGATTGGATAGTAGGAAAAAAATTCTTCCCTGAGTGGGTTGCCAAGCACTGGAAGAGGCTGCCCAGGGAAGCGGTTGAGCCACTGTCCCTGGAGGTAGTTAAAAGATATGCAGATGTGGCACTCAGCAACATGGTTTAGTGGTGGGCTTGGAAGTGCTAGGTTAAAGGTTGGACTCAATGATCTCAGAGGTCTTTTCCAACCTTAATGAGTCTATTTTTGTCTCTTGGAGAACTCTAATTTCTGTATTTCATTACATATTCTTAAGTCACAGAGGGAATTTTAAATCATAATTTTATTTTACTGTAATCAACTGCAGCTTTTAAATTTTTTAAACCAACTAAACCAGAATCCAGTAGACTATTCATATGAAGCATCTAATACATCAGAAATATAAATATATCTGCATTTAGAAGAAGTCTGGAACAACAAGAATGACCAGGAAATGTACTTGTGGTAAAACTGCATGATAACCTCCACATAAAATAGATTCTGTAAACAGTACGCCTTCACATTCTTTATATTTGTAATTTTACTGATAAACACGTTTTTAAAAACAAGTTAAATACGTCAAAAAGGCAACTTTTAATTCTTCAAGTTTCATTCTGCTATTCAAGTAAAACTATGTACAGCCTTTTTTTTTCTTCTTTACAGTCTTTGCTTATTGTTTGGTTCTTTTAAAGGGATTTATTAAACTATTTATTTTTCCCTCACCATTAAACAGTAATATGATTTCCAATTTCATATTCTTAATACCTACCTCTATTAGCTGTTTTACATACCTTCTTATTTAATTTCTGTGGCAAACATAAACAAATTAGACCTTTAAGTGAGCCTGTAAAGAAGAAGCAGGCCTAGTATACATTGAAATATTTTCAGGTATGCAGTCCTCATGGACTTGACCATTATCTGGGGCATCCCAGAACAGCGGAGAGAAGCTGGACTGCTAAAGTGAGAGATTTGCAGGACTAAATTTTAGCAGGTTTCTAACTGCAGAGAAACAGTTCCACACACCCTTTGCTCAGCACACTGCCAGCTCAAAAAGCTCTGGTGCTGAACCTCCGGCCAGTCACCATCACCCTGCGCTGCATTTCCACTTTTCTGACATTATTATTTGTGGGTCTGAACAGCCACCTGAATCCAGGATTTGGCCATGTCAAAAACAAACAAACAACAAACCCATTTTTTACTTTATCTTATAATAAGCCACGGTATGGCGACTCTAGAGCTAACAGCAGGGCATAAAGCTAAGGCATCAGGAGAGCAAGAGTAAGAGCTTAGACTGCTACTGAAAGCAAGAAAAATCTCTTACTATGGGCTCAGTGTCGCCTCCAAAATCCTTTCTACAGCCTCTTTTAAAAATAGCTATAGAATTTAGAATCCATTCGATGATCCCACAGAAATGAATACTGAAACAATTTGTAAGCCATAACCAGAGAAGCAGGTGTGTATTACCCAGTGAACCTGAGTCAGGAGCCAAGTGTGTGAAGCGTATACGACAAGGCACTTTTCGTGGTGTTACCACAGCAGATAAATTTATAAAAGAGAAATAATAAAAGAATCATTTAAACACAGCATCAGAAAATTAAGAAAAAGCCCCATTAAAGAGTTCCTCAGACATCTACAAGAGATCTTCCCAGGCAAGGGCTAGCTGAAAGCATCATAAAGCAGTGCGAATCTGTTTAATATAGGATTCAGTGTACTCCATTAGTGAGCAGGATTCCTAAACATACCTGAATACCTGAAAGTGGAAACTGTTCACCAGATTAAATATAGTTTGGTCTTAATAGTAAATAAGCACAAAAGATTTTTAAAAGCTTTTCAGTTCTGCTCTTTTTGAAATTCATAGTGTCCTCTGACAAAGACACCATTATTTCTTTATCTGAGACAACATTTTAAAGTGCTATGTGATACATTTTAACTGCAAAGCACTGCAACTTATCTTGAAAGTGATGGATATATATTTCTAGTTTAAAAACATCAATAGTTCCGCTATAAAAACTAGATCATGAGAGCACATATCAAACGCAGCAAAGTTAAATCTACATGGCTGTTTTCAATTTTCAACTAATAGATCTTCATTAAACTCCCTTATGACTTCTCAGAGCTTTCAAACGAGTGAATCAAATTATTTTATTGAATATGACTAAATTATTTCAGTTAACAGTACAGAAATGTATTTGCAAATTACAGAGATGTGTTTGCATATATTTGGATATCCATAGTTACCCAAATTATTATAGAACTAGGTAGATGAAATACACAGAGCTAAAAGGCAAACATTAAACTAATATAAGTGAAATAGTTTCAAAATCTGGTTTTGTTGTACAACAGTATCTACAGTATTCCTGCTGTAAATAGACATCTAATATAACCTGATACTACAAAAGCCAAAAATAAATCAATGGAATGGTCTACAAGAAATGTTATAAATACATCTACAAACCAACTATACCTTCAGGGTGTTCAAACTCCACAGAAATGTCATTCTGCATTTTTTCAATCACATGAATATACTCCACTTTTCCTCCAAGGTATTTCTATTGAGCAAAGGAAAACATCCTTTCCACTTTAAAAAATTACACCAGTGTCTTTTTGGATGTGATTTCATTCAATAGTTACACTCTCCAAGCTCTGCTACCATCTGTAGTCTAAAAATAAAATGTATCAGAAGTATCCTGTATATTTTCTTCTGATGTAAAAGTGGCATATGGAGAAAATGTGTCAGAAAATATTCTGTGCGGGCGGGTTAATCTGAGTAAGCATTGATAAAACATAAATTAAAGCTACTAAGGCAATCAACTTGGAATAGTCCTAAACACAAAACAACCTACTTGCTTATTTCTAAAACTACTGAAAGAGCAAAACCTGCCTTTTAGCAGTAACTAAATATGATGGTAGAACACTTAGATTTATTCCAACAATAATACCTGCCTCACATAATTGTTTATTAACAAGTTACATTGCGATATTTACAGAAATACATAAACATTTAGAGGTGTATACATATATATACACACAGATAAACTATAAAGTCAAAACATTTAAATATGTTTTTCTATCTTATAAGGATATAAGCAAACAAGTTCAGTGGGAACAAGTTCTTTTTTTTGGACAAATGTCAGATGTTGCTTTAAGAAATGGTCCTGGTTGATTGCAATGCAAATCATAGTATTTTTCCATCTTTTAAAAGAGATTTTGCAGCCCAGGAATAAATACCATTATACATTTTCAGTAAGGGCTACTCTCCTAGAATACTTAGATATGTATTTCCATATAGCCTCTCTTATTAATATAAATAGAATTACACAGATCTATCTACATGGGCAATTCTGACATACTTCAGTACATTAACATAAGAAGGCCTTCCAAAATACATCAAAGTATGGAAGAATGAATTAAAACATTATTCGTAGAATCATAAAACAGTTAAGTTTGGAAGAGAGCTTAAAAATCATCTTTCCAATGGCCCTGTTCACTGCTGGCAGTGAACCTTCCACTAGACCATGTTACTCAGAGCCCCAACCAGTCTTGAACACCTCCAGGAATGGGAAGTTCACAATCTCTCTGGGCAACTTGTTCCAGCGCCTCACCCCATCTTATAGTAAGGAATTTCTTCCTAATACTTAACTTAAACCTAGCTTCCCTCCTGCTTAAGGCTATTGCCTCTTGTCATATCACATGTCCTTGTAAAACGTCCCCTCTCACCAGCTTTCATGAAGGCCCCTTTAAGGACTGGAAGGCTTAAACTTAAGACACTAATTTTTTTTATAATATGCACAACTGCCAATTCCTTGAACCACAAATTTTTCAAATATTACAACAAAATAATATCCCTTACAAGTCAGTATCCACTGAGGAGAAACTTCTTTAAATTGAATAAACACTACCTTTGCAACGTATTTTTATCTTGGTCTCTTGTTTACAAGCTCCTGCACTGTTTCTTCGTTGCATTTGTGCCACTGGTACTATCAGAAAAGACAAAGTCCCTGAAGCATTTCTCATAGCAATTTAAAAAAGTATCAAGATTCTCAGCAGTTTTAAAACGGCAGCAATACACTTTGAAACAACATACATGAAGAGGATTATATTGACAGCAAGTATTAAGTTCCAGCGCCTGGGGAGGGAATGTGTAATGGGAATATTTGCTGCACTTGCCCATATTATTCTCAGCCTAAAACTGTTGTGCTGCAGCATTCCCAAAGCTCCAGCTGCATTTTGCCTCAAGATAGATCACTTGAACATGACAGACTCCCAAAATTGGTTTTCTAGATCATCTTTTATCCGACGGATATAAAGAGACATTCAAAACCTTAATAATTTTTTCCTTGACTGCAAAAGACAAATATTAGATTCCGTGCCTGTTTGTCGTCAGAAGTCCTACTGAAAAGGCATCAGTTCTTAAATATATAAATAAAACAAAAGCTTCCAAACCTAATGTTTATCCAATGGAAACTTTAAGCTACTTTGGAGGTTTCTAATGCTCCCATCTCCTCCTCTAATCAAAAAATGTTTGAAAAAATCACGGATACAAAACGATGATTAGGCTGAATTTCTGGTCCTCTTTAAATCAATTATTTGAAGACACAGAAAATTACACATAGAAAATTAACAGAATTCTGTAAGTATTCTAGAACAGGAGCACAAATCTAATTACTTAAATTTCGTCCCACACAAGTAACTAAGAGCAGAATCTTACCTTGATCAAATGGTTTACCCGGACTCCATGTACGAAAATAATCGTCCTGGAGGGGGAGAAACAACCTAAATTTAGTAAAACATAAGGAATACGTGAAAAGCTTACAGTATCATAAAAGATAGAAGAAGCATACCAACCTCGACTTCCTAGAAAAGGCAAGCAGCAAAATAAAAAAGGAGAGAAAAAGATTAGTTATCATAACGGGACAAATTACTTACACAGAATAAAACAGTGTAATTCAGAGCCCATTTGCATCACGCATAAAGTAAAAATTGTATTCAAAAATGTTACTTGCTAGCATTTAAAATAGAAAATGTCTTACTCACAGTACTCACATAGGTAATGTTTCTAACGCTGTTTTTAAAATGTTACAGTAGTTTTCCTGTACTTTAACTTCTAAGGTATTGAAAAACTTAATTATATTTTCAATGCATGACTTTTCAGAAGTAAAGCTTCAAAGTCATCATCAATAAAATACAGCTATTTTAAAGAATATGTGAATTTTAGAAAAGTAATTTGCTATGTAGTTTTAACTGCATTAGCAAGATCTTTCATTAAGTCAGTCTAATGAGCTATATTTTCTACAAATCATCTTCATAAACATAAAATATCTTCCTAATTATGTCATCAGCTGTATTAGGCTTCAATTCCAAGAAGGAGAAACTTGAATTAAATAAATTGCTTTCAAGATTATGAGAAATTTGGTAATAAATTACAAATTCATAGCCAAGACAACAGATTGATCTGCACGTCTCAGATAACAGGTGGTACAGTAAAATGGCTGGAATTATCTATTATTATGTCTTAATCTAACTAACTATTCTCTAGAACAAAATATTTAAAAGACTGTACCAAACATTTTAAAGTCTGCATAAATTAAACTTAACAAAAATGCAGTGGGTGTACTGTCAAATCCAGCAGTTCCATCCCATTTGCTAAAAGATCACTGTAAAAAAAACTCAATTTATACAAAATTTAACTACTGAGAAAATGTGAATCTCATATAGTTGTCAAAGTCACACAGTCAGAAGTTAAAAATGATCAAGCATCAAATATCTTTGCAGGTACAGAACACTCACGGGGTTTTTACCCCAAAAGAAATGCAAAAAAAAGTGGTTGCAGCCTAAACTGTATTTGACTGATTATGTTTTATTAGTAAAAATGTTGTTATGAAAATGTGTGCTTTGAAAGAGAAAGAAAGAAATGAGCAGAATCTGGAAGTGCAAAATAGAACCGTATTTCTGTACCAATACTTACCCATTCCTTTACTCTGGTGCTGCACAGATTAAAAATCTACAAATCAGTATATGCTATTTGCCTTTTCAATTACTATATTTTTAAAGTAACAAAATACACACAGGTGTATCAATTTTTTTTAACCACATAAGAAATAAGCAGAAATTACAATTATGATAGTACTTTTCAACTATTCTACCTGATAGTCACTATGATGCTATTCCTACATTGGTGTTCCGAACAGGTTTGAACCAGCTGCAAGGCAGTGCTGTTCCATGAATCACACCACAGCGGCAAAACGTAAAACTCTTGGGAAAAAAATCAAAGTGGTAGATTCTCTTTCCATTTCTACTAAATCAACAATGTTCATCTACAATGAACCCATGCATGAAATAGGGTTGTTATTATTAAAATGGTGAAAACTTAGAATATCTAGAACATAAAGGTATTAGAAGAAAAGCGAAGTCATCTCGAGTGTGACAAATATCCTTCTAAGGCAAAGCATCCTGCATTTTGCTTAAGGAAGAATGTACAAGTGGGGCTTGTATA
This sequence comes from Rhagologus leucostigma, assembly GCA_013397725.1. Taxonomy (NCBI): domain Eukaryota; kingdom Metazoa; phylum Chordata; class Aves; order Passeriformes; genus Rhagologus; species Rhagologus leucostigma. The sequence continues at coordinate 3,158,091 of VZTD01004799.1, forward strand.
AATTACGTGTTGGCCTCAAACCATCCAGAAGATAAATCAATTCTTGTTCATCTCTATGCTGCAGACAACTTCACGGATCCCAAATATAATATTCCTCAGGCATTGCTAGAAGTCTAGCTGACTTACTTCTGTCTACAAAGCAACTCTGTAGCTTTCTTGTTACCCTTTTGTGAATCTTTTCCAAGTCTATTCTCTTGGTAACTAGAACTGTGCAGGGCATTCAAGATGAAGCAGCATTATGGATCTATACACAACACAAGTTTGTTCTGTATTCTACTCCCCAATACGCCTACCTCTCTACTGTCTTTGTAGGTTGTGTCTATCGTTTTGTTCTTTTTAATTGTACTATGATTTGAACAGATTATGGTTTGTGTGGAATTTTCTATCTTAAATCCAAAATATAAATACCCATAAACCATATATATATACATTGATTTTACTAAAGAACTAATTTTTCAAATCAGCTGTTACTTAGCTAACATCCACTATTGGATATGTTAAACAAAATCCCTATGTGCCTCTAGAAACAATTAAAATTGTTAACCAACTGTCAGATTAAGTAAAGAAATTGCTTCAATAAATTATAGATTCAAAATTTTAAAAGTATTTTTAAAGCTGTTTAACCTTCTGCATAAGGACCTGGCTTCCCGTTACATTCAGACCTTTCCTGATCTTCAGGCAGTAAGTTTGATTGTAATAATGTTCAATATCCTCTGCAGAATGTAATCAAGATCATTATATAATTTTCATAATTTTAGTATAAAAACAGAATGAAGGAATGCACAGTTTACAGTGAAGGCTGGGTAGCATCACAGCATCTCTAGGTAAAGTATCCTTTGACAATCTATAAAAGCAAAAGGCAATGTCTCAGGATCTCAGGACAGAGCCTAAGTCTTCTGAATTTCTTCAGGGGTTTCCTTGCCTTTGTCCTGAGCACGTTACAGGGCAAGTTGTAACAGTACACAGAATAACATCACAGATTTGAAACAGTAACCATACCACTTTTTCAACATTTTTCTGCTAAAGGTATTCATACATTTTAAACAGAAAATTCATTCTTACTGCTCTACTTGAAACTGTGAAATGTCAGTATTTCTTTCAAGTGTCTCTTTGAAAGACACAAAGCACTTCTAATAGCCATGGATGATGGATTTCAATGAGTTTAATATCCATGCCTTAAAATTATGCATGTTTAAGCATTACGCTCATTCAGGGTCATAGAGATGAAGTGTTTCTAAGAACTTAAGCTCATGCTACAATTATTTATGCACTTCGAGACTAATTTTTTTTTTCCTGGAAAGGTCTTACTATCAAAAAAAAAAAATCATCGATGCCACCTGAAAATCTGACAACCCTACAAAAAGAACAAAAACAGCAATAAGAAAATATATTAAAAAATAGAAGAAAAAATATATTCTGCCTTGAACAGTTTTATTGCTTCTTTTTGGAGGTCAATATTCCACTATATGCATTCTCTCATTCTTAAAAAGGAGTTATTACATAAGTTTTAAAAATACACATTTAAGTATGGTAAAAGAGAAAAAAGCTCAATGGAAAAAAAAAATCAAACAACAAAGAACCTAACCCATACATGACAATGTAATCATGCAGCAGAAGTTTTCGTCTTTCAGTAGACATAGAACCCATGATCCTATTACTTTTCTTTACTCTGTAGCACATTTGCTACATTATTTAACTGATCTCTCCTCTACAATGTTTTCTGTAGATGCTGCCATCACTTGAACAGAAATCTATATTCTAAAGAACACAGTAATACATGGTAGATAGGATGACTGACTCAGAGAACAGCAGGTGTCCAAAGGCAAGGAAGGAAGTTTCCTCACAAATATCTTCAGACCAAGGTTGACCTGAAAAACTGGATAAAGAAAACTCAGCCCTTGTTTTGTATTGAACATTTTAGCTCTACTATGGCCTATACAATAAAAGCTAATATATTAAAATCAAAGCTGATTTTTAACAGAGAACCCACTAAAACTGAAGCAGCTTTCTGAACTTATATTTTATTGAAATAGAATTTCAGTGCTGCAACACAGGGATATTTTTATTTATGTGACTTACAAACTACCAATTTTAGAAGAAGTCTAATAGGCAACTGCACAATGTCAGGCTTCATTTATAATAACTTTTCAAGAAACAATACTTCTAACATTTACCAAAGCAGGAAAGACAAGATTTCCTGAACATTACTCAACAGCAAATTTAATTTTGCCCATACAAAATTCCACTTAGATTTTATATGGCTTACCATAATGCAAAAAATACATTTTACTGCTGGCCTCCCTATTCCTACACAAGGCTTGGTTTGTTTTTAACAAAGAACAGCTCCATACTTCAATATGTAGAGGGATATGGAATCGCATTTGACAATTTCAGAAGCAAAAATTTTTCTGGCTGCACATGCTCCCTAAAAACTTAAAACCTACAGTATTAGATTTAGACTTTTTTCCTCACTGCCATTAGCTGTTTTCCTATTAAGTATTTCATGCTTTTTAATTTCAAGGAGTTCTTAATGGGCTTTCTATTCCAATTCTTCTATCTGCCTCTCAAGTACACACATCTGCTTCTCACCCAACACGAAAGCTCTTTACCTCTTTTAGGCTAGGTCTTTGCTATTTGGCAGCTGTGCTATTTTCAGACTCCAACAAGCCAACTCAGTTGAGCCTACTGTCCCACATCGCAGCTCTCCCCTTGCCTCAAGCTCACTTCTGCAGCAAACTTGAGCTCACCAAGTATCTCTCCTTCACGTCTTTGCACCAGTCCAATAGCAGAGGATTTTACTCATCTGCCCCAAATCTCCCCAATGATTCTGTAACATACATTTGTATCCCGAGTCTCACTGAAAGAGCTGGAGTAGGGTTGTCATCTGATAACTCTGCACCGACCTCTTTCCAGTACTGGAAAAAGAAAGCACAGAACGTGTGCAGAAATTTTTTTTTCCACTTGTATTTTGCTCCAGGACCTTCAGCCTAATGTCAGTGAGACTGTCATTATCCTATAAAGCCTTAAATTGCTGGTCATATGGAGAACTGTTACAGGAATAAGAGAATGAAACAACAACAAAGCTACCATCATATGGGAAACCTACCAGTCCTAAACACTGTAGTTTCCTCAAATAAATGAGGGCCACAGACAGCATACACAGAGTAACTAAGATACACACATCTAATGAGAGTGCTACCCCTAAACATAAACCATAACTGAGGAAGCATAAGCTGCACCAGGAAAATACATTATGCTTATGTACTGGAAAATTCCTCAACCTGAAACCTGAGCCAGTCTGGAATTCTCATCCAGGATGCAGACATGCTGTTCAGCAGCATGTGGATACTCACTTGCCTATCAGATTCTGGTTTTCATCTCTGCTGACCTGCACAGACATCTGATCTATCCTAAGCTGTGTGAGCACTGCTGTAAAACTGCAGAGTATTAGTTTAGCCCATTAACTGCAGGATAGTGCACACATGAGAATAAGGCAGATATCACACTCCCCAGCACCTTATTTACTATCACAACATCTTGCATATCTCAGAACATCTGTGAAGGCAAGAAGCCAGGATGGACCACGTGCTCCTCAGCATATTTTTTACTAATTGTCCCAGATGCATTCAATAGGTTTCTTGATCTGTCAGACCTTATGTGATGTCACACAGCTACAGGTCTGCAGTAGAACTAGGAACAAAACTAGTTCCAGGAGGGCAGGGACTGTTCTATCTAGCACATTTTTTGGCTCAATACTTTCTCCTCAACAGCATCTCCCTTTTCTCACCAGCTGAAATACCTACTATGTGTCCCATTATGCTACATTTAAGAACTGTGCAGAGCAGGAACCCTTCTTCAGTGAATCAAGGTTTTAAAAAAAAAAATTTTAAAAAAAAATCACATTTATTACACTTAGGAAATTAGAAGGAAACAAGTCCAGAAGATATTTACAGGCTAGCAAAATGGTGACTTCTGCCAGCTTTGACTCCAGATTAAGTCTCCCATGAGAAACATAATTAATTTAGCCAAAACCATCACAAGGAGTTCGGTGCACAAAGTGTTCAGATACAGATAAAGGCAGTGGCCCTTCACATAAATACTTCTGAGAATCAAGAGGTCAAAATAACACTCAGTTTAGTAACTCAAAGCACCAACACGAGAAAAACCCCAAAATAAGCATTGTTCCTCTGGCAGAGAAAGACCTAAACACCTGCAGGCAAGATAGAGCCTTGCTACAAAACTCTTTTCCTACTTGTCTGGCACCCAGGCTCCATGAGCGGGGTGCAGGACTGACAGGTGAAAGGACACTGGTCTGCTGTTCAGTGCCAGCTCCAGGGAGGCTGATGTCAGCTTCCTCCGTGGCTCCAGCTCCTGGGCCATGCCACCCCTGAGGTCTGCATTCATGGGGCTGGCAAAGCACAATTAGAATCAATAGCTGCTTCCAGTGACTCTGGCACTCAGCTCACCACATTTAATGTTTATCCCACTCCCTTCCTTTGCCTCATGCTTCTAGTACCATTGATGAAGCTGGGCTAGGAGCCACCACTTTTCAGCCCTCTCTGTCTCTGTTGCACAGCTCCCATTCAGTAAGATTTCTGTGGATGCTGTCTATTTGGTACTAGCAGCGTTACTAACAGCAAGTTTGAATAGCACAGTATTGCCAAGAAATACCAAATGCTCACTAAAGCATATATTCAGAAATACGGAGAAAATACTGAAAAACATTTTGAAAAGGAAGGAATTAATATCAAAGCACAAACACTATAAGCTTCTAAATCCCATTAAAATTTTAAACATTGTTTCTTTAAAAGCACATCTCATATTTTTCATCATAAATAAGAGAAATAATGAACCATCTTTTCACTACAAATACAAAAAGGTCTGGTCATGCTCTTCCTATTATGCTTTCAAGACTCAGCTTGTGAGGAAACCCTTAAAATACATTTGTTAGACAATGGGAGAAAAAAAAATGAAAATAGATGACACACGTGAGTTAAAAGACTATCCACTGGACTTTCATATGCCTGTTCAGGTATTTCATACACCTGTTGGTGTTCCATTTCCTCAGGTGCCACTTCACTAATGCACCAGCCCAAGGTAACAAGGGCAAAAATTATTCCCTGACTTCTGCATACAATGCCACAGCATATCCAAGAGCAGCAGAACAGTAACAGACTACACAGGGAGCTCATATCACATCTGTGGGGCTGGAGGGAATTTACCTAGGTATGTTGAAAGAGATTAACAATATGATTGAGAGGTTACAGTTTGTGTCTACAAAAAAAGTGGTGAACTGTATAAAGGGGAACTCTGGAAACTGACATAAACAGCTAATATCTTAAAAAATAAAACCTAAGAAACACTCTGTGCAGAGACCCACCAAGGGTGCTTGAACAGCCAGAGAGCCTTGTACAATGAAGTAACAGTTTTGTGCACAAGGCAAGAACGGTGGGTGCAATGCACCTTCTGTGTCAAATGCTGCACTACTCCACAAATGACAGGAGCTCATGTAACTTGTCTTCTCAAACTCTTCTTTCCTCCTCCCTCCACCCGCCTTTTTTTGTATAATGCGGCTATAAAAACTGTTGCATCATATTCAGCACAGAAATCCTGTAAGATATGAAGGACACAGAGGGCACAAGGACAATAACAGTCTAGGTTTTAAAGGTCTACTAAATGTCTAAGAAAGGATTTGAAAATGCCTTGGCCCTTATGCAGTTTTTGGAAAACATTTTTTCAAACCTATCTGACCACAGTAAGAGGAGGAAAAAAGTGCTACTCATCAATTTTCATTCAGGAAGGTGAAAATTTTTGTCTTTTCAGTATGTCAGGGATAAAAACCTGGAATCAGTTACAAAACAGATACTTTACTTTTGTTGACATTGCTTTTGTTTGCTTGTTTGTTTTTCAACCTGGAGAAAATCTATTACAAAGATAATCATGAGATCTACCATATCATGCCAGTTGCATGGACAGAATTTTGATATGTTTCTCACACCAGAGGAGAAAAAAAAGTCTCTCACGCTAAGGCTCGGAACAATGTTCTAGTCTGCCTCTCACTGCCATGGAGACAAAGAACACCATAGTGTGAAAACAGTCCAAAATGGAAGAAATTAAGGACTACAAAACATTATGAGAGAGGAATTACACTGTTATTGTCATTACAAAGCAAATAAGAACAGATGTGTCAACAGAAAATGGGACGGAAGGAAAACCACATGTTTGAAACAAGTTTGCAACTTAATAGAGGGAAGCAGTTAAAATTATTGGTCTCAGTTGAAGAGCGCTACAAAGATATTAAGAAGATAATTAGGATCTACAATTAAGGAATTTAAATAAGACGTCATGCAGTTTAATGTCAATACTAGAACAAGTATACAGACAAGAGAAAGTAAGTTTGATAACAAAAAAGGAACTATGTTCCAAGTAACTCGGTCATCCCTTTTTGTAGGATACAGAGAAAGTCCCACATTTCTTGCCAACATTAGAAAAGTACAAATTTGGCAAACTGAAGAACAAGACAGAAAAAGCACATACAGATTTCAGGGTGATAGGTGATTTAGTACAGTAATATTTGCATATCATATGATTTGGGAAAATACATATTTCAGCAAGCAATGTATAGTTGAACTGGGTTTCATCATGAGATACATTTGGAAAAGATCAGCTGTCTCACTGAAAAGAAATAGTTACTTTACAGATGAAAGGAATTTCACTGGCATATCTTAGTCTGTTTGTTTAAACAAAACCAAGTCAGGGCTCATTTCTTAAAAAAATATTTGTAAGCCAAATGTCCCATGTGCTCAAGAAGAAACTTAGGTTTTCATTTATCTCCTTAAGATATTTACTTCACAACTACAACTTCTTTTCAAAAACATGCCAGTCTTCATAACAAGAACCGATAAGGTTTGTGCTCATTCAACCTATATTTAAAAGTTAAATTTAGGTCTAAAATTCACAATATTATATTACTTACCTATTCTGAACTTTGCCTAATCAGATGCTTTCTTTCCAAGAAAAGCTCTGTTTATACTAGTGGAGATTAATATAACGCTACAATATTTCTCAGATAAATCAACAAAGGCTGCTGTCTCAAAAAGCTTTCTAATGCTCCAATTTTTCTAACATTAGTTCTAGCATGCCCGCAATTTCCTCATCCCTAAAGACACACCTGTCTTGTGACATTTTTTATTATTGTATCTGCAAATATTAAACAGCAAAAATGTTGACAACACTGCACATTCCAATTACTTCCTCCCTTGCCAAAAGTTATGCTAAGGCACGAGAGTTGCAACAGTTTCAAATAAAATGCATGATAGTGATACCAGGTGGATAAACAACACAGGAAGTTCAGGCTGAATCCTACTGACAGTGAAGTTTAGGAATCCCAAATAAAAGTAAATTAATTTTAAAGAAATCATGGATGTTTTGCTTCCTAATTCCACCCACCATGCCTGTGTTAGGAAGAGTTAAGGTTGTTTTGATATACTAACCATGTGTGGTGAAAAAACAATGTAAGAAATTCCCACATGAAGTAAATACTACCTAAGATACTTTGTATCCTAATTTATTAACGTGTATTAAAATTATTTTATTAAATATTAACTTTCATAAAATACAAAAAAAAATCAGGATATGTTACAGAGAAACACAAGAGTCAAAACACCCTACTTACTGTGCATCTACAGAAACTATTTTATGGTTTCTGTAGATGCACAGTAAGTAGGGTGTTTTGACAGCGGATGCACAGTAAGTAGGGTGTTAGAAACAGTGGAAGCCCTCTGTCTTTCAAACTGCAGCTGTAGGTTTACTAACAGCAGGGGTAGCAGCAGCAAAAAGGCTCAGACCAGTTCAGCTTCCCCTATTAATATTCCCAGATACAGCAAGAAATCCGTGTATGTGACACATTTGCTTTGCCCTCCTTATCCTTCAGTTTTCAAAGCAGCTGATCTAGCCTTAATTTTAGTCCAAATGTTTGGGAATAGTCCTAAAGAAGTTTCTCTAAGTCAGCTCCTACAGTGCTCTTCTCTCAGGCACGTAAATGTACCAGCCATCATCTGCTGCAAGTGAGGAAAAGAAAATAAGGGTCTCTCTTTCTCCTGAATATATATAGAGATACTACCCTTAGTATCTTCTTACCCTTAGTCATCCTTAACATCTTTATTGAGCAGAAGTGACAATATGTACAGAACCACACTTCGGTACCACGTGGTTTTTTATTACTGTTTTTAATCAGTGAATGTTGTTATCTATCAAATCTGCTGCATTAGAATAGTCTTCCTCAGGGAAATTACTGAAGATTGGTTCTCCTCCAAAATGGCTATCTTCCATTGGTTCTAAAGAAAATAAAGCCATTAGTCACTTTTGTTAAAAGCCAAGACTGGCTTCATTCTCATCGTGAATAACAGCAGCTATTCAGAAAAAGAACAATTCAATATGCAGGGCTCCCTAAGAGAATATTATTTCTCAGACCCTAAAGCAGTAACATTTACTGATGAATCTTAAAGAATAAACAAAAGTGTTCAAAGGTTCAGTAAAGAAATCTATAGAATTTTAAGTACAAATGGAAGTTTAGAAATACTGGCATTGTTCTTTTAATAAATTCACACAGAATAATGAACAAGTATATCACCAAGTGTTGAATTTCTTGAAGGAATTATTCTTACATGCAACCTAAATTTAACTACAAGTTGTTGACCCATTTCTTGTAGCTCTTAGTGACTGCATTATTCTGAAATATGTTTTCATATGCACTGCACTGTGAAGTTCCTGCTTTATACGAAAAACTCCAATCAGCTTCGGCATGTGGTGCTGTAACATGCTCCACAACGCATCCCTTACAGAAGAGCACAACAAGGATCAAGAAGCAGCCCATTTCTAAATGGTTTCCAGAACATTGGTACAGGTCCTCCAGTAACAGACATCCTGAACGGGAAACAGGACAGGACAAAGTTCTATGGTAAGAAATGTCAGCAAAGACCAAGCAAGAGTAAATAAAGTCTCATTACATGTGTTGGGAACTGATGAAGGAAAAACTACTCTAAATTTAAGACTAGAAACTTTTGAAAGAAGAAAGTCTTTTGGCTGGTATCCCTGCTGCAGCAGCATCTTACAATGTGCACTAATGGATTCTATAATAGTCTCCAAATTTCATTTACTAATCACCTACTCTTTACCTTTAGTCATTATCTTTTGAATTTTTCCTTGAAATTTTTCACTGTCTTTTCTTTAAAAATTACATTTTACTTATTTCAGCCTTTAGGGCTTCTCTAGATCTCAAGTACATCAGCAGAAATATTTTCAGACAGCGTAAATGTTTGAATGTTAACTCCCTTTCACTGATTCTACTAAAGGACTAGTTTACACACATGAAAATTAAAAAGCTATGTTTATCACAATGCTTGGTTCTTAACTGCAAACTGCCAATACCAAATTTCTGTGAACTACTACAATAAAATACCATGACCAAGACAAATGATTACTTAATAATCGAAGAAATTACATCATGCTACTTTCACAACCTTACTGAACCCTAGCATCATCCTCCTTTCCCATCTACAAGAGCATTCTGTTATCTCGGTCCCTCAGGTCTTATGCCAGTTTATTACGGCCTTTAATCTCAAACCTAGCAGATTCGGACCTTGCCAGGACGACTGACAAAAGACAGTCCCACTGACTGCAGGAAACCCTGCTGATGCTTCAGTACATGACATCACGTCCATGCTGAACTCACAGAGGAGCAGTGTATCAGACAGGACTATGCTGTTAGAAGCATTTTTACTTCTGAGGGACTAAACACTGAAGACTTGACTATCTTCCTTCGGCTAAATTCTTGGCAGCTATAATTAAAACTGACACAACTCCACACACATGCGCACACACACCCCCTGAAAAGGAACATTAGCCTTTTCAGTATCCAATTAGGAAATTGCATTCTGCATTCTTGAGATTTCCCTGTGCTTCAAGAACAGTGAGAGTCTTCAATCTGCCTTAAAATAGAATTATATTGCTGAGCACTAAAGATCTGCTGTATCCTGCCCCAGAATGAGATTAATTCCAATGTTACCAAATGTTAATCATTTGTACAGCACACAGTGCAATTTATTTTGGGATCTTTCCAAATAGAAGGCAATTTGTGAACTTCAGCCTCTTCCTAATCTTTCCTTCACTCTTAGTTTCTGAGTTAAGCCCTGATGCAGTGCTCTGTACCGAGGATGAAAACACACAGAAGTCTCTACTCCTTCTCACAAAAAACTATCGTCTTTTCTGTTCTGAAATTTTCTGTAGTACTTCAATGAGACTTATCTTTGTTAAAAGCCTAAACTGAGCTAAAATGATACAAGATCAAATTAAATGTTCTTTTTATAGTACCTCTAAACCCCAGTCTACATTCCTGTAAGAATCTCCATAGCCTTATGCTGTCAAAAAAAAATTCAGTTGAAATCACCTCACCTCATTTTTCATTTTACTATATCAAGTTTCTAAGCCTAGATTTCACGAACATTTCCCCACGGACTTGACCCAAAATCCATATAAGCTTTTCCCATTAAGGCTTTTCCAAATATTTTTCTCACCTTGGGACCAGGCTTCACCATTATTTTAATGACTATAAGGGGGAAAAAAAAAAGTCATACTTAAAGTATGCAGGAAAGGAAACTTTGACATACAACTAATTGTAACAATTTGCTGAACATATCCAGCCTACCTGTAGTTGCATTTTTCATACTATCATAAACTCTAACACAAAAAATAATTACTGATCTTTTAATTTAAAGAGGGTGGAATTACTTGCCACTACTTTTCGTTTAACATAGAGGATCTGTATTCAGAGCTTACTTCATGAGGAAATACCAAGTAGTATAACCTGTCTTATTAAAACACTGGCATTAAATAATACTACTATCACTAATTAAACACATTCTCTTATTTTCATATTACAGTGATGTCACTAGAGAAATGAAGTATTTTTCTAAACAAGGTTTATTAAATATGGCATATCAAATTCAGAAAGGTACTATGTGTGTCTGCCAGTAGGTTCCCTGCCCAACTAAAGCTTGGCACAGAGGAGACCGATCTAGTAGAAAACAGCTGAGACCTCCCATTTCCAAATAGGGAAAGGAGATTACAAAGAAAACATCATGGCTAACTAGTCTGTTAATTTAATTCCATGTTGATTCTGAAAGAAGTACACTATATAAGTGAAAGGAGAATCAGACTTTCTGTCTGCATGTCCTCCTTGCCTGACATTTCCTTGAAATGTTGACATTAATATTTGATTCCAATTTGTCATGTAAAAAGCAGAGGTTTTGCAGCTATCAAGTACACTGAAAGAACACAAGTAAAACCAGAAGGACTTTGGTAGTAAAAGCAGCTATAGTTGTAGAGAATGACAGCTGAATGCAGCAGATACAGTGCTAATGACAATTTAGAAAATCATGATCTACCATAAAACTAATCTCTAAAATACTGCACGTATCATTGCCTTTCTTCTGTCATGTAAGTTTTGCAATAAAGAAGTTACATACCAAGACCGGGGATCAATTCCTTAGTGCCTTTACTGTGTGTTTACTTACAAACTCTGTATGTCAAGTTGTCTTAGTTACAGTGACAAACACGCAGCAGCAGAATGTCATGGCTGTCAATGTGCTAGTCATAAAAGAAAAACAAAGCAACATACCAAATCTCTGCAGTGAATTCAGCACTAACAACAACTACAGCTAACATTTAACACTAGATGCCAACTCCCTTCTTCAGTCTATGGAAATGCTCAGTAATAACACACTTTATATATAAATTGCAACTACAGCTGAAGATTATCCTTTCTTATTTCTAATGGCCTGTATGTGCCACCTTCCTTCTGCTGAAAAGAAAAACAACGGCCTGAAAGGGCACTTGAGCACATTGACATTTCAGTTCATTTCTTCTCAGTGATACTTTAGAGACAGATTGAGTTCCCATCCTCAACTAGTCGTATTTTGTCAGGATCAGCTGTAGTTCGCTTTGGTGATAGAAGCAAAAAAGGAAAATGTTTTCTAGGTCAACAGCTATGACCTACTGCATTGAAACAACAATCTTCCCTGTTAAATACTTGAGAGAACGTGTCTGCTTTGGACTGTGAGGTCAGCTGGGATCTGAATCCTTATGCCAAGCCTCTACATCCACAGTCCAGTTTTCTCTGTGGACCTTGAAATACTTTACGAAAATCACAGGGCCTTTGAACTAATTAAATTTTGTCCTAGAGCATCTCTCTCAGATTTTAGCAGAGATGCACCAACAACACTGGTAGGTCCAAAAGTGGGTAACACTGCACCAGCCTCACTGGCCTGAGATTGTGTCTTCCTCCAGCCCCGCCTCTTGCCACTACGAAGTGAAATTTAAAAAATAAAAATAGTTGCCTCAGCAGCATCAGTGCTAAAACATTTAAAAGGCTCGGAGGAGAAATATGTCTCTAAGCTGCTCTGCTGAGAAATTCTAACAAAAACCTACTGATAAAAGAAAGGAGGTAGAATTAGTCTACTCTTTGCTATTATGATCAACACAGAAACAAAGTATTCACCCTCAGGAGACAGGGAAATTACTACACCAAAACCACTGTGCACACAGATAAAGGGAGACAGTAAGGCAACCACAACAGAAAAGGAAACTACCTTTGTAAGATATAAAAATTTGTCTATCCTCCATTCTATATTCTTTTTAACTAGACTAGAAAGCAATTTTCCTAGTCTGGTAGTGGTGCTTAGCAACAACTTAGAAATTTATAAACCAGTGCATATATCTATGTGTTTGTGGTAAAGTACACATAAATACACATAATTTTTCTAAATCATATTCTGCAATTTAACGTCTGTAATTATGTGTCATTTGTGTTACATCTAAAAAGAAAATTACTTATTTATTGTATCATTCTCCCTCAAGTATTTCCTGTACCCTGCTGATTAAATAAGCTAGGAAATAATGCATAGTTGCACATTCTGAGTACGGAAAGAAGTGAACATCTTGTGAACTTCCTCAACAGAACAGTATCAGATCTAATACTTAAAGCTTGCAATTTACATTCACAAATTACACAAAATACTATCACAAACTGTTTATAGTGAACAAGGTTTCCTTGTATTTCTTAAGTATAGTAAAGTTTATTATTTAGTATTAATTTTCCATATAATCATAAAATAAATCTAGGTTGTAAACAACCTCTGGAGATCATCTAGTCTTACCCACTGCTTAAAGCATGTCCAATCACAAAAGACTGCACACAGTCATGCCCAATCAAACTTTGACTATCTCTAGGAACAGAGATTCCAACTCCTTGTCTGGGCAACCAATTCCACTGTTTGTCTACTCTCACAAGAAATTGATTTTATTTCACTTAATTTGGGTTTCCATGCTGTAATATGTCCTTTACCTCTACTCCCATCCCTGCCTATCAGTAAGGAGAACAGCCTGGCTCTACCTTCTCTAAACTACCACAAAGGACAGTTGAAAACACACAAAACTTGTCTTAGTCTTCACTGTTTAAGATTATTTTCTCATTGTCCTCTCATGCAAACACTTTTTAAGGACATTCTAAACATTTCTTGAGAGATAATAGGCAAAATCAAGTATGTCCATGCTTTCTTATTCTAATGCACCAGACGTTCGGTATTAGAACTGATTTCCAAGTTTGGGATTAAAAAAATATACGTAGTACATAAATGAGGATCACAACCTAAAAAATACATTTTTTACCCTCTATATATAGCTTAAAAAAAAAAACAAACACAAATAAAAAACCAAAAAAACCCCAAACAAACCAAAAAACCCACAGATCTATTTCCTGCCTGTCAGGCCCTAGAATATAGTCAAGTCAGCTCTTCTTCTACAGCATAGATTGAATGCTGGAGCTGAGCCTATGAATATCTTGCCAATTTCCGAGTTGTTACAGTGTATTAGCATCGACAAGCCTTATTTTCAGCCACACGCAACATTTTCAATAAGATTACAGCCCAACCCTTTTTTCTAATGAAGTATTTAATGTGTCATGTTTTGTATGACAGCTGATGTGCTTAGACAATAACAAAATGACCTATAAAAGTACAGAAGCACAACAAATATGGCTGTATTGTGATAGGACAAATGTTAATGGTTTTAAACTGGTAAGAACACAAATACAGACCAGATATAAGGAAAAAGTTTTTTTCAATGAGGGCAGTGAGACACTGGAACAGGTCGCCCAGAGGGGTGGCGGATGCCCTGTCTCTGAAAACATTCAAAGCCAGGCTGGATGCGACTCTGAGCAACCTGGTCTATTTGAAGACGTCCCTGCTTATGGCAGGGAGGTTGGACTAAAGACCTCTAAAAGGTCTCTTTCAACCCAAACTATTCCATGAGTCTATGAAATATACTGAAACCTTTTTTTAACGTAAGAACTATATACTACTCTATAATATACTATACTTAAGTATGATAATACTTAATCAAAGAGCAAACCTAAGAGCCAAATTGTTTTATGATGCTAACCAGACCTTTATTTCAAATCTCTACTTAATACATGGCAAGCATGATTGTCTTTTATGATGAAATCTATTCAGTAAAGAAAAGCATGTATTTCCATGTTCTTTCTGGCTTGACAGCACTGCTTGCAGCTATGTCAGGATCAATGGCTACACCCATTTGCAAACTTGAGCTCTCTCGTTACCTTCCAGATCCCAATTCTGTGTATCCTCTAAAAGTGGCAAGTAACATATTTGAACCATATTATCCTGTTGAAGAGACTCGCATATTGTTAGAACTCCTTTGACTTTTTACCCCAAGTCCCTTTATACTAAGTCATCCGTAAGTTTTCAACACAGAGAATGAGAGACTGGACCTTATTTGCTTTGCTTTACAGTGAAGGAGGAGGAAGAAACAATACTGACCTTTCAATTCAGATGCATATCTGCATGCAGATTTACCGTCTGAATAGCTTTGGCTGATATTAAGGCATTTATTATCTCAGAGTTAGAGTTCAGTTCCAGATTTTAAAGTAGGTATTGGGGCAAAGTGCTTTTCAATACCTGTCCTCCCCCCACACGTATCACTAGCCTCACTGCAGCTTTCCTACTTATAAAGAAATATTAAGACTACTCCTGGAGTATTTACAGACACCCGAATGTGGACAAGCAGTTTTCACAGAGTTCTCACACACAGAAGTCAAATACAGAAGAACTCCACCATGTATTATTGCCAACAGCAAGAAACTAATCTTCACTAAACACTTAAATACTTACATTATAAATAAGCAACACATTTTTGGGATAAAATACCAATTTTATAATGGTACAGTTTGTTTTGGTTTTCACTAGAAAGCAGAGACTGTGTCTAAAGTGGCCAGTGAAAACTACTGATTTGCTAAACAGTTTGATGGCTTACCATGTACATGGACACAAATCTAAGCAATTGCTCTTATCTACCTGCTTATAAGATATCAAGCCAGTTATTTTCCAGAAGTCCACTGAAAACACATAAATCCTGTTTCAGAACTATGTACCAAAGTCCATACACATACTCATTACAGCCTTTCTTTCAAACTGTTTGCTTAATTCCACAGTAAAATATGACAGATTAGACAGTTTTGTTATGAGGTACACATATACGCACACACGTATGAGCAACATTCCTAACAGGAATATGTGCCTCTACATAGATCATGTTATGCTTTACCTTTTTAAATAACCTGCATTTTAGCTTGTAAACATTATATTTAACTAGAAAATACTTTTTCCTGAAAAATTGAGGAATATGAAAATGAAGCAGAATAAACAACTTAAGGTGACCACTTAAGCAACTGCTCACATTAAACTACTAAACACAGAAACAGAATTGTCACAAGAAATACACAGACAATGAAGGAACAGAATATTCAAGTCTACAAGAAGGAAACACTGGACAGACTCCAAAAGCCTATTTTCTTACTCTTTACAAACACAAACGATTTAGGACAATACGAAACAACTTTTAAGAGTTGGATCATTTATTTTTTAATATGTGTGTGTATACATGTAGCACATGCTTGCACTGCTGTCAGTTGAGTTGCAGTAGAATTCTACCAAAAAGCTGTGTGCTATGCTCGTAACCGGGACAAATCAAAATGCCTTAAAAAGGATAACAGAACAAAAAAAAAAAAAAAAAAAAAAAAAAAAAAAAAAAAAAAAAAAAAAAAAAAAGACACACTCAAAAACTACCAAACCCCTAAACACAGAATACATTTAAGAGTTTATTAACAGCCTACTTTAAGACATAAACTTGAAAACAATGACTAAGAGCTTCATCTGTTAATTCAGGGAACTATCAGCATCTGCATTTTACAGGATCAGAGAAAGAGAAGTTCAAGCTGGCATGAACAACTGAATACTTTCAAATCTCAGCCATGCTTCAAAGCAGGGTCAACCAGAGCAGGTTGCTCAGGGCCACGTTCAGTTGGGATTTTAATTCTTTAATTCACTATGACAGCTTGCATGAAAGAAACTTTATTGAAAGTTTACATGTAGTCTCTGCAGTTCATTCTGCAGCAAAACACTACAGATTAAGCAGCTGACATATTTTAAAGTAGAATCAGGTTTAAGAACTTAAACTGATTTACAGTATGCTCATTCTGGGGGATATGCAACCTTTCTCTGAGTTTCACAGACAGAAAACCCATGTGGGACCTCCCTTGTAAAAGTCTTTCAATATGAGTAGTCACACTTCTCAGTGTAACATTCTCTTCAGGTATTCTCTTCAGTATATGCTCCATTAGACACGACAATGCTACAATATTGATCCATCACTTCTATTTCATAAAATATTTAATAGCTGCTCTTGCGCAAAAAATTTACTTTTAATAACTTTTTTTATGTTACACTCACAATATTATTACTTTCTTCAAGTTAGAAACTTCAATATTTAAAAATAAACACAGAAACCAGAGATTACATTTCAGTACACATAACTTGAAGTACAAACTAACTTTACCTTCCTTTTTTTTCCTGTAGTTCTGTGCCCTCACTACCTGTTCTGCACTTTGAAACGTGACTGAAACACAAGGATAATGACTCATAAGTCCTTTGCCCTTGAAGTCAAGCATGGTTCATAGGAAATCCCTTCCACTTAATAGGTGCAAGATATGAGCACGCAGGTACAAGGCTGTGTCATGCTGTGTATCATATCCTGTGTATCAACAATAGGACCAGTAAAGGCATCAGGCTGAAAGTTTAAGTATAATTTCTGAATGTGTGATTTCGTAACTTTCATATTCTAAGGATCAGCCTGGTATCTGTAAATTATACTGGGAGTACTAAGGAATCTGGGTTTTTTCCAGAGCTTGGTAGTGAAATTACCTGGTCTATGTAACACAGAACGTTAGGGTAACTAAATATTGCTTTTTTTCTGACCTTAAATTTATCAATCAAGAATCTTTGCTTCCTTGAACATTCTCTGTGGGTCTACTCACCATATTTCAGGAACAGTATACAGAAAATCGGAGACCATCAAGTTAAAAAAAAAGTTGACACTATTAGAAATAACCTGACAAAGCAAAATTTGGACAGATGTTCCAAAGTCACCAGTTGCCTATATTCACTGCAAAGAGCTAAGGCCAAAAGTACTAGCAGAGTTAGGCAGTTTCTCTGGGTGAAAACATTCAGTTACATTAAAAAGGATTTTAAAAAATCAGCAGTATCAATCCTTGTATTCCAAGCAGTCAAACTAACATTGCTAAGGGTGCTACTAATGCAGAGCTCACTGTAAAATCCCTTTATATATCATGCCCAGTTCCTGCCATATTAGCCAGTCATATCCTTGCTTAATACATGGATTTTTTGGTTCAGTTTCAACAGAAAAGGATGAATTGCTGTATTTCTTTTATGTCAATATATCATTCACTACATGGAAGAAGACATCCTGTTTTGCAACCTAAAATCTCCTTACTTTTGGTAGCTTTTTTACTCATCAGCTTTTTCCTAACACTAGGCACTTCAATGGTACCTTGAACACATTACTGCTACTTACATCTTCCTAATTTTCAGTACTCACTTTTTATTCTTTTTTTTTTCCAACTTAAGGCACTTTATAAACAACATGGATGGCACTATGCAATTTCAAAAAAAAAATACAACTTTATAAACATGATGCTGCTTATTTACACGGTGTTGTAGGGGCATTATGTTTGCTCGTACCATAAAAATGCATACTTAAAACTGCACTGATGTGACTCAGACCTGCTTTCTTCCTGCTTTACCAGGGAAGGATCAGAATAATTCAATAGTAATACTTTTACAGTTAGACTTGATGATCTTAAGGATCTTTTCCAACCTTTTTCTATCCCTGATTCTAAATAAGTCATTGAACAGTCTTAAATATTCCACACTCACACCATTTCCAATATAAGGAGGCAACTTTAAGCAACAGCTCTCTTACATACATCACAATGCAGATATGAATCAACGTGACAAAATAATACAAGATTCGCAACCTATGATTTCCACAAAATCCTCCAAGAGCATTTGAGAAAGAAAGGAGAAATTATGGCCACATATGGCCCAAGCTCATTCTAACTAAAGGGAACAAAGCAAATCAAAAGGAAAAAAAAAAGTACTTCTAAAAATGGTATCACTGAAACGATTCCAAAACAAAGCAGTTTCATACTTCACGTGTTCAGCTCCTTTCTGCCAGCCAACTTTTCTTCTGTCAATTCAGCTTACTGTAAATCCAAAAGTTTCAAGCATCTTAGGGCTTGGACAAAATTTCCTTGGAATATTTTGTACAAAATGTGCATGCTTTGACTGACAAAGCCAATTACTCATTCTGTTACTGCATCTATTTCAAACAAGTATACCAGGAAGAAATTAATTCTTTATGCAACTTATATAATTTATGCCAAGTACCAGACCTTCCATCCCTCTGCAATGAGCTTCAATGCTCATTGTTCAGGCTGAGTTTTTGACAGTGCACAATATAACCTAGAAGACTGTTTCTCGGGGTTATTTCTGTTTTGGTCTTTCTTTAATATCTTGTAAAATAAGTAACAGCAACAGAATTTTAACGGCACCACTGCTTGCCTTTCCAAAATGCAGTATCCACTCTGTGGCCATACCTTACCAGAAAAGAAAAAGATCATCATAATCAGAAACTAGGAAAAGTAAGTATCGCAAAAACAAGTTTAAAAACTCATTTAAGTGAAGTCAAAAAATATTCACATGTCAAGCCCTAATTGTGCCATATTAGGAAATCACTGAAAGACACTGAGAGCTCAATGATAAGGATCAAGCAATGTGCAATCACAGAACAAGTCCCCCTTGTCTACACCAGTCACCAGCTGGCAGTTTTGTCAGCAGTTCCTCAAAGAAAAGTGTTGCAGCAGTGATATTCCATACTTATGACTCCAGCCTATCTCAATTAATAAAACCTACCACAACAGTTCTATTCATAGAATGTACAGTGATAAATATGGGAGACTGGAACTACTCAGAAAAGGGCTGATAAATCCCAGTTCATTAACAGAGGTGCCGGTTGTGCTTACTGATCTGCAGATCTTTTTTTTTAAACTCAAACAAAAACAGGAGAACCAGAATGAGTTGAAGTGAAGACAATAAAAGGTAAAGAAAAAATCATGAGAGGTTTGTTTTTTTCTTAGTTTTGTTTCTATTTTTCTGTTGAGGTGGCTTTTGGTTTTTAATTGCTATCTTGATTTTCAGCCAGTAGCAAGGAAAATTACATCATGAACTATACAAGATTTTTGTCTTTAACGCACTGGAAACAAATCATGCTTCCACAGACCATGACTGTTATTATAAAATAATAGTTTTAGCAATACATTTCAAAAACGTGTTTTGATATCACCACCTGTTTTTCAGAGTTCTTTTTGGTCACTAGTATTGGCTTTGGAGGTAGATTAAATAAAAAATTCACCCAGCCCGTATGTTTGCTAGGACTGGCATAAGCTATGGAAAATGAATTTTTCAGTTTCCTTGTGACCCTAACTGTTCCTCCTGTGAAACTGAAATTCAATGAAATTGAAACAAATTCAATGAAAAGTACCTCTTTTCTGCTCTCAAAATGCATGGTCACCCACAAGACTGAGAACCCACCAATGTCTGCATTACTTATGGTACACAGACTTTTCCATTTTCTTTGTCAAAACTATTCTACTGTCTTTGGTTTTAAATTTCAAGTGAGTCCATCTTGCATTCATTCCACTAGAGTTCCTGTGCATTTAAATACTTCCATTTACATAAATTACTCTGTTTTTAAAATTTATGCCACTAACATATAAATGTATGTAGGCAACTAACCCTGCCACACGGAAACATCTACCCCAGCGTCCATCTCCAACTGGAGCCAAGAACAGACAGCTGCACTGTGTTACTGAAGAGATACAGACTGATGGACAAAGACAGAGGTCTTTAGAGAAAGAAAGCAAAGCAACATCCTCTCATTACCATTCCTTCTCCCTATCAGAGTCCTCAAATATTAAGTAATTTTTTAATGAAAATCTGCTTTTTCATACTGTTTATCACTTACTTTGTTCTTTTTAATATTTATTCTCATTCTGTACTATATCTTGAGAGGTGAGCAGAGGGGGAATGACCATGTACCCCACAGAATTATACAGGAATTTAACCACATCTTCTAATTTGTGTTTTATTATTTTCTAATAGTTGCTAACATATGATTTGACTAACTCTTTGATCAGCTGGCTCATATTAGTAATGGTAATGTCCTGCAACTAATCACCTGAATTCTGAATGTATACTAACTGGACTACTTACAGAAGAAACACTACTCAAAATTAATTAGAAGTGTCCACTGTTTTGTGCTGTCTCCTTTATTCCACGGAATTATCCCACAAGGTTACAACCAAGTGAAAAGGGAAAGAAAACGCAAAAGAATGCTTATATATTATTTCAACAGCATTGTATTGTAATGAATGTTATAAAAAAAGGTCTTAGGTCTCCAGTGTTTTCAGTTCACTGACAAACAGCAACTAAAAACCAAATTAATCAACAGTGACACAAGAAACACAGCTAACAATGAAAAAGGATAAAGACTTCAATATCGCAATTTTAACAGAATCCTCGGAAAGAACCAGGGTACATAGCACCCTTAATAAATACCTGGAAAGGATCAATTCTTGACGCTGTTCAGGCACACGACTGCAACATGTTATTCATTACAGCAAAAGTTACGTAGTACAATTTCTGTAACATCAAAGTTTATGTAAAGCAAGAATCTGCCAACTGCACCAGAAAACAAAAGTCCCCTCCAATACTCCTGATGTGCAATAATGAGTGTGAACATCTGATAGTACCCATGCTGCACGCTGATACATCTTACTTTAAAAAAAACCAAACTCATTAACACTTAAGAGTCTTCATGCATACCTTACCCAACACCATAATTTTAAAACCCCATGAAGAGTTAAGCCAACCATTCTCAGCCAACAATTTCAAGAATTCAGCAAGTTTGCATACAGAAATACAATATCTCATAGGGTTTCTTTGATAGTTGATCTCATTAGGACTCTAAAATGTCTGAGTCATCCTTTGTTTTGTCTGTTTGCCAAATCAAAGTACTGATTTTGAATCAGGGAAAGGATAATAATAATTTTAAAAGATCAAACTATAATTAAGTTCATCGAAAAACAAGTTTTACACATGTATTTAAGTACATACAGAATTAGTAAGTTAGCTGCCTTGACTGCAGCTGTTGTTAAAAAGACAGAGAATAGACTAAAAGAAGAAAAAAGAAAAAAAACAAAAGTAATGCAAACTGAGTGGGACAGAAGACTAAGTACTCACCTCAGTCTATACTGATGAAGTGTGTAATTGTCCTGAAGAGAGGAATACATGTGGGAGAGTACTTCAGCATTAATTCATCATGTAATGCTTCTAAATTAGAAGGAAAATTGGAGTCTGGGAGAAGCAGTTACCTCTGAATTCCACAATTTATGAACAATGTATGATTACAGTAGCAAATCAAAGCTTGAAAAGTGCTCTTCTATTTAGAACGAAGACAAATTTTGCCAAGGTCTTGTCTCTCAAGAGAGACAGGCTTCATGGCAGGGTAGCAGTGAAAGCAAACATGTGAGAAGCAACAAAGAGGCAGAATTCCAGCAAGACAGAATAAAAGTACTCAAAGATAGAAGCCATGCAACTACGAACTGGCAGCAGGCTGTACTCAGTCTGGCTGGGATGGAGTTCATTCTCATATAGCAGCACGATGTTTAGATCTGCAACTGAAACACTGCTGGCAACACAGCAATGTTTTAGCTATTACTGTTTGCTTATTTTCTGGCATTATCTAACTTGACCCTAAAGGAAAACAGAGTTATTAGCACCTACTGCTCCATTCTCCAAGTCCATGTTTGGAAGCTGCAAGTCTGAAGTATCCATGTACTGCTATAAGTGCACATCATCAGACTGTCCATTCAAAACACAGGTAATTACTGCATGGGTAGGTACAATACGCATTTTCTTCCAAACAGTATTTATGAAGATGATTTATTTTGTTCAAACCTAAATCATATGTTTCTTTAAAGTATAGACTGGATCTAAATTAAACTATCTGTAATCCCAAATCTAGCCTACACCTTATATAAAAGAGGGATCACAAACCAACTTCTTCCTGTTTTAAGTTTTCTTTGATGTTATAGTGATATCACACATAGGTTATGATCTACACAGTCTGTATGGTACACAAGCTCAGTGAGCTGGGATGAAGAAAAATATGATTCAGGTATGAAAAAGCCTTTGTTCTACAATTATTTGTCTCCTGTATAAAGACAGATAAAAGTAGGGAGGGGAAAAATTTTTTTAAAAGAGACCACAATCAAACAGGTTTTTTGAAGGTAAAGAATAACAACACTTAGAATTGAGAGAGAATCCAATGATCTCCAGTCTATAATCACATAGTAACTTTGAAATTGAAAGATTGAAATTGCAAGTAGCTATTTGCAACATTCAAACAGGAAGAGAGAAACTGCCTGTTCCTGAACATTTAGCAGTGTAAGGTTCAAGTAAAGAATACTTGATGCTTCCTTTAAAGATTACACACCGGCAAGAGACCCACATAAGCTCTGAAGATCTCAAAGAAACCTCATAATGTTAAAGGTGACACAGTTGCCCCACTCTGCTATTGAAGGAAACAACAAGTAATAGTTTACTTCAATGACTGAACTTTGAGATTACCTTACTCCTTTCTATAAATGTAGCACTTTGGATTTAAATATATATGTAAAATGCAAACATTTTTTCACTAGATGATAAAAATGTATCAGAATATGATTAAACTGAAAACATTAATATACTCACTGAAGAGTGGCAAAGCTCTGGCACATGCCCACGCATTCCATTTTGCCATCACCAATTACCAAACTGTATCTACATTTTAGATCATTATATATAAGACAGTTCCATAATATCGGCTTCAGTTATGTCCACATTAAACCTAAACAAGATATAAATCCAGAATTCTTGATTACATTCCAAAAATATACTTCACATGCTCATTCCCTAAATTACATGGGAGTTACTGAAAATTGTGCCATAGTTGTGTTTCATTTATATAAATTCTCTTCATAAGAAAGAAAAACTAAAAAATGTAGAACATTAATTTTGCAACTCTGCAAGTGATCTGCACAATCTTAAAATTGTTTCTTGTGTCCTATTCGAAGCCTGTGTATTCCACAACAGAAGGCACCATTAAGACTTCTATCTGTAATTTTTCCACATTTCACAAACTCACTATTGTACCATATGATCACTGAGGGCCCACAATATCTACTGAGGTTTTTTCAGTGGCCTCGGTATTTTAGATCTCTCTAAAATGAATTTAATAGGTCATTTAATTATCACTTTTGTAGCTTATTTTTTCTCCTTCCTCTCTATATTGACTGTTGCCTATATTTTCAGAACATGTCATCTTCATTGATGTTAATTTTTTGAAGATCAGTGATCTGTGAAGACAGTAAGCAATACTCAGCTGCTTAAAAATGTGGATCACTGTGTAAAACTATTCTATCTCAAAAACTTGTGATGAAAGCGTACAATTTGCCTTTGAATAAAATGGACCAACCCATGTCAGAATGTGTAACCAGAGATACTCATTTGTCTTTCTAACCTGAACTGCTCTATGTCTCTCCTGTTCTTTGTAGCAGCAATACATCAGTTCATTCTAGTTAAATCTGTTGCCCAGAGAAAGTACAGAAGAGCCTACTTTACAAAAAATGCCTAAATATAGCCCACAAACTGTAAATTCAGTCATGACTACCACAATTCAGTTTTTTGCTTAAGATAAATTTCCATGCAAAACAAGGTGGCAATTAAAGTACCTCAACAGTACCTAAGGAGAGCTAAGTTCAATGTGACTATCAAGTTCACTCTGGAAATACGTACCATAACATAATCCTTTAGTGAATGCCAAAGATTAGAGGACAGACTACACGAGAATGATAGGAAAGCAGGATATGAAGAGCTAAGTACTCAGTTAACAAATTCCCCAGTAAATTGCTGTTTTATCCTTATTCTTATCTGATAATCTGTTGAAGAAACAGCACTAATAAAATCCCAACACCTTCAGGGTTTGTAAGTACTGCATCTAACAAACTAAAGTAGCTGTTAACCTGAGGTAAACAAAAAATAAACCTGCAGAATTGATTGTAGCTTGATCAGAAATGTTAGAATTCTTTTATTGGTACACAACAAAACCCAAACAAGCAATGTAAGTAACAACCAAGATTTCTTAAGAACATCACTGTTTTCAAAATAGCAGTGATCCCTAAGCCACTCGTAGAAGTTAAAAAACCCTTCAGTGTAAGAGGAAAACAAGACTAACCTTTTTTAGGTTTTCAAAAGTAGGAAAAGGGATCACTGACAGACACAGGTACGAATCAAGTGCTAGGATATCCAAGATCATTTTTGTTCCTTGTTTAAGTAGAAGCCAAATGATGTAGTCATAGCTGGTGAAAGCCTTTCAATGCAGAAGTATCTTAAGATCTATTGTAACCAGAAGGCCAAGTCAGCTCCTGGTTAAATTCTACGGAACTACAGATTATATAGGGTTCATGTAACTCAGTTAAATGGAATGCTGTTCTTAATTTTTAAATATCCATACAGGACAAGGTCTGGAATACAAAATAAAACTATGATCCCACCAGAAGGATACTAATTTGCATTCAAAGCTGCAACTACAGCCATGAATGGAGAAACAGAAAACAAAAAAGGGGAGCAGCTATAGCACACTACAGAAATACATAAAGACACTGCAGCAGTACAGATTTTCAGAAACTTCTTTTTTTTTTTTGAAGGGGAAGCTTCTTTAACTACTTTGATGCTTTTATCTGCTGTTTTAGTTGCTTGTTATTGGCAGCTGTCAGATATAAGATGCTGGACTAGAGACATGCAGCTCGACTTTTTTTTAGTTTTTTTTAAAGTTTTGTTTTCCCTCACATATTTCATATGAAGAAGTCATTACTAGTATGTATGAGATTTCTTTTTTTAGGATCATTAGGTTCCTGACCACGGATAATTTTTAATCTTCTCCATATTTTTATACTAAAAAAAAGAGAAGACTATAGACAAAACAGGAGCAACAAAGAACACAAAAGGCAAGCCCTATGGCTAGCTTAACATCTCTACAACTGTGCATCACTGGCCTGCCTTCTCCAATCAGTGTATGTTTCAAACACATTTCATACAAAGCTATAAATATATGAACAAGCCATACAGTTCAAGTCCAATAAGACAGCTATCTTCAAATCAATATCATATACATCAAACACTTTACCTACTCCTTAAAGCTTATTTGATTGAGAGAAATACTAAAGGAGGGAACTAGAACACAGAAATTTGCATGCAATCTTATCAGAACCTAAATGTTACATATATATCTAATGTTTGATCTATGGATTGAACATTTTGGTTCCAAACAGCCTTATTCTTGTATAACTTGAAGAAAAATTGATCTTATTTCTTCTGTCAACTCTGCTACATTTGTAGAAAATATCCCAGAGACATTGATAGTTACTTCAGACACCATTTTTCAGAAAGATAAAAGTCCAAAAAAGTTTTATTAGAAGCCAAGACCATAATTGACTCCTGAAGAACTCCAGATTTAATTTAAATATAGAAGAACTACAAAGCAGACTGCTAATAGCCAGCATCAGAAAAAGCAACAGGCATCTGTGGATTTGTCTATCAATGAAGGCATTGGGTTTTTTTCCTCTAAAAGACATTAAGCTTTAAATCCCCACAGTATTTACAATATCAAATAGACCAATTGTTTTATTTTTAGAACAATGCACTTAAAAGACTCTAGAGAAGAGACACAAAAAGCTGAGTGTAACTACAAATTTGATTGCATTAACCAGCAAAAGACAATTATACAGAGGATGCAGACTGTTCTTCCCTTAATAATTACTTCATTAAGGTGCAGTCTATAATTCACTAAGTGCACATTACTAAAACAATAATAATAAAAGAACCTTGAAAGTAAGACACTTTGTTAAACAAACAAGCAAAATTGCCTTCAAAAATGCAGGATCACGTAGTTAAATATACAGCCCACGTTCATAATGATAGAAGAATAAGATCAGTTGAAAACATCAGATTTTAAAAGAACTCTATCACAGAAAGCAACCACGCATCCCATGTCATTAAAGTTCAAGTTGTCAACAGCTTATCTGAGCCAGTTTTGAAGCAGCCATAAGGAATAAAATTATTGAAAAGACATTTATTCTTTCCTGTGTTCCATCCTTGAACTGTCACCTATCTCATGCAGAGGCAGCAAGAACTTCTATTTGGAACAGAAAAGGCTGAGAAAGGAAAGCCATCTATGTCAGTTTTCCTGATGCATCTGGAAAACCCTCTGTGTGAACAGAACATTCCTGGGGAATTCATTTGTATCAGTAATTCAGTTGATAAGTTATGAATCATCTCCTTTAGACTTGTTCACTATACCCTGTTCAAGAAATGTAAGTAATACACTAATAAATACATCAAGCTCCTATTTTTACAGTCTCTTTTAAAAGAACTCTTCCTCTCTAAGAGTGATTTGAAGTAGATATCCCTGCATCTATTCAAGACGAGAATGAACAGGCAGGTCAAGTCTGAGGGAGAAGATAGAGGGAAAATAAATGTTTATTATTAATGTAGATAGGAGTTCAAACAGGACAGGAGTTGGTAGCAATGCCATAAAAAAAATTTCTAAATTAATTTGAAAACATGTTTCAATATTCAATCTCATGTAACACCACAGGTATGCCTCCTTCAATTGTATCTGCCAGAAATACCATTTTAGTGTTAAATACATAATTGTACTACAATAGGACTAGATTTTTTTTTGCTTAAAATAACCAACTTAGGATTAAGGTACCATAAAATGATCTCCCACATTATTATTATGATGTTGTGAAAATCAATGCAGACTATTGTTCCAGTTCAATGTCATCAATTCTTTTCTATAATGCAAGGCTGCCTGCTATAGGGGAACTTCAAAGCCCTTTCTTAGATATTCTGAAAGAACACTCCCAATTTTTTTTTAAATTTTAAACATCTTATTTTAATAAAAAGTATATATTGAATACAGAGTATTTTCATGTGCTCACCCACTTGGGGAAAAAAAGGAACAAGATACACATTATCGCACATACAGATTTACCAAAATAACAGACAGGATTTTGAGTCTTTTCACGCTGTGTTTTAATTGAAAAGAAAAGCATTACATGTATCAAATGAGTCTTCAAGCTGTTTGATTGACCACAGAGATGAGGTACAGGCAAGCATTTGAAGTGTCTCACTTTCCTGCTCTAAGAGAGTTTCTCGTCTTTTTTGTGTTTTCTTGGATTTTTTAATGACTCAGGGACATACCTCCACACAATGACACGTTCATCTCAGCCACTCGATCTTTCAAAAGAAAACCTTTGTGAAATATAATGGATATGGCCAAGATGTTGTGGAAAATATATCAAAGTGCCACTAATGAAAATGGTCCTTTACAGTAACTCATATTAGTAGGTAGCTGTATACAGATGTAGAGGTTCAAATCCTCCCTCTACCAGACATTACAGAAATATTATATTGTAAATATAATATATTTTAAATTATTAAATATTACAACATATCATCTACAAAGCAGACCCACTGAAAACTTGTCAAATACTTTATTTAAACTGTCAGGATCATTTTCCAGCTGTTAAGTCCTCTAAATATAAAATGACCAATTCTATAGGAATCAAATCCAAAATTTCTACAAGGTCACATTGATGCCTTAGGTTTTAACTTTTATATTTTTCAAATCTTGTATTGCCTAGTGTGTAACTCTGAAGTTTCTTGTAGCTTGTTAGCTGCTCTCCTAGGCACACAGACACAACAAAGCCTCTCCAAGCTTGCTGTTCAAGGACACTCAGATTGTCCTAGGCCCAAAAAGTGTAAACTAGGGTCTCTAGAGAGGTGGAGAAATTGAAGAAATTACATCATTAGCTAAAGTTTTAATTGGCAAATTTATGCTGATATGCAAATGGACCAAACCTGTAAAAGTGTGAAGAACTCGTGACTTGTCGTCCATCTTGGGGTCCATTTTGGAAGTAGCCTCTGGCTCCCCAGGCTGTACCTTTGAAGGCCTTTCAAATAAATACCTACCTTTATTCCCTTACTCCTTTCTAGTCTCTGTTTCTTGGTGGCCATTCAAGGCATCAACATGAATCCCAAAGAACAAATGTAACAAATCTATTTATATATGTTTGCAAAGAATGACAGAAAAATTTTAATGATAAGCATACGGTCCATGTTAATTACTGTCTTGCACATGAGGGCAAATAAATCCACAATTTCTATAAATCACAGTTACTCAATATACAGCCTGTCAAAGTATTTCCTTCTATCCTGTAATACCTCACCTAGCTTCACAGTGGTTTGACCCAGGCCATATTGAAATTTCAACAAAATAAAACTAATCACGGCCAAGACGCCCAAATTTAAACAGAAACACAGCACATCATAGCTTGGTACTGATAAATACCAGGAAGAGAATGCACTCACTTACATTCTAAAATCAGCATGAAAACTGACACCAAATTAAGTCATTGCAATATTCCCTTCCACCAAGATCTGCATTTCATCACATATACTATTTCATCTGGCAGCCAGAATTTTATGTCAATATAGGAAAGATATTCTTCCACAGAAAGTCAAATTAAAATTCAGATGCATCTATCAGTACACTATGGCAGAAGTTAACATCAATTTAAGCTACTAAATTTGTGGACTATAATCAATTCCCTGCTTATTAAGCAGTTGAAAGGTTTAGAGTAGATGTTTTTATTTATTCTTACTACATTTTAATTTTGTACATAATTCTTCAAAGAAATCTACCCTGACTCTATTTCTACTGACCTAATAATAGATAAACATTAAGATCTGTTCATTTTCATACCTAAACTGAGAGCAAATTCAGTACCTGAGTCAGGCAAAACTTTCCTGCAATTTTGTAGTAGTAAAGTGGTTTGCCTTAAAGAGAACATAAATAACAAAGTTCTATGCAAGTGTAAAAGGAAACTCCTGGAACTACTTAGAGTTACAGAACAAAATTTTATCTTTTTTCAAACATACAGCATGAATGTCAGTGTTCACAGTGTCAAGGAAATGGATTTTAGACTAGTTAATCCCAAATTTACATGACTAAAGACTTCATATTGTAAACAAAATAGCCTCTTTGATAGCCTCATACTGATTAATGCTCTTTCAGATTGTGAAAAGCAGCAAAAGACTCACAGAGGATCTTCTGCTTGCACACGCCATCAAAACCCATCCAGCAGTAAGACGTAAAACCACCCTAGTGATGTTTTACATCATTCCTATGGAACAGTCACGTGCTGTTTCAAAGTTGGTCTTTCAGGTTATTGTTGCCACACACTAAGCCAAGACAAGACGACCTCTTCAGTGAAAAAGAGTATCTTCTTAGAAAAATATTTACAATTAAAGTAAAGAGGGGAAAAAATCAAATTATATTGACATGAAGAATTGCAGCTGATTTTCAAGAACATATAGAAGTGGGGAGCACGTACGTTTAGTTTGCCCTCTGGTGGCCGATTCCAATGCTGGCTATATTTAGACAAGGATGCACTTGGGGACCAGTGTAATTAGAAGGCAAGAAGGCAGTAGGTATGTTACAATTACTTTTACGGTTCTTCATCTAACCCTCATCTACTTTTAGCACACAACTGCAGCTGTTAACTTGGTATTCCTTCTGCAGTTTCCAGCTAAGTACCTTTGAGTGTCTACCAAACCACTTGTACAGATCCAGTCATTGGCCAAGTTTAAGATATTTTAAAAACTAACAGAATGTAGCTTTTTAATTTCCTGGAAAGATAAAAAGGTGCAAATGGAGAGCAGATAGTTTTGAAGGACAGAATAAGAGACAGATTTGTGCCACTAGAATTCAGTAAATGAGAGGATAAAACAGAACTCAAGACAAAATACCTGGAGTTTCTCAAAAGCACTTATGAATTTGTCTGTGTAGGTAAGTGACAACTACCACTCAAAAGCAAATTGTTACCACTATTTACTTCTAAGTATAGAGAATTTGATTCAGTAGAATCTTTGAGAACATTTCTTGGAAGAGACTGAAGAAAAAACTCACAGCAGAACAGAACAAACCTAAAATAATCTGTAGCTACTAAACTGTCAAATGAGATAAGAAGCAGTTTCAGATTCTGTAGAAGATCAGGTCTGACTGCTGAACAGATATACCACACAAAAAATTTCACAATTTTCAGTTCTAGACAGACACTTAGTCTGATAAGCATTATTTGAGAATATGTAATTCTCTGTGATTCTGAGCAGCAACACATCAAGTTGAGCAGTATGCAGGAGACCAAGCTACTTAAAAATTCCTCTCCATTTTCTCCTCCCCAAACTGCAGTGGTCTGAAACAACCATATGCCTCAATCACACACTTCTCATCAAATCCAGGATTAATGTCATCCTTCTTCACATGCAATTAGCCTGGTAGATTCTCAAAGCGGCTTTCTTTTGCACAAAGAGTTTCAAGTATATGAAAATTTAAAAGGACTCAAGAATTCAAGAGTTTGCTGAAAATACAGGCTTTATTTGCCAACAAGACTGACATTAACAGTTTATTCCAATGAAGATTTCAGGCATTCCTGCAGCCCCATTACTGCAACATCCAACAAAAGTATTCTGATCGCAAACGTTCAAAAAACTGCCAATTCTGCCTCACACACTAAATAAATGCACAGAGACAGCTGCCTGAGGATTTGTAAAGACCAAAAGCGAGATGGGAACTCATTACCCTCTTGTGACTGCCTACCAGCTAAAGCAAAAACTGTAAATATTTGCTTGTATATTCTGTGTAATACAGCCAAGTAAAGGGGGAACTTCTATGTGCAACTAAATAGGTGAAAAAAAAAAACCCAAAAAAAATTCCAGTGACTTGGGTAATAAAACAATATTATTTTACCTGAGCCAACTACTTAGTTTAAAATAGCCTACAATGAGCATGGCCTCAAAACTAAAGTCTTTCTCAATAACTGGTTTTCGACATGAATTGGGGAACTGCAGATGGAATGATGAAATAATTACCTGCCTTAGTTGCAGTCATTTAAACTGTACTGGAGATTCGCAACATCTTTTCCCTTACATCGCTTTTGTCAAATATCTGACTATATAATTTGTACAGTGAAAGATTTACAAAGGAAAGAACTGATGCAATGCTGATAAAGCCCATAATATTACTGGCTGCTCCGAAGTGCCTTTGTATCATTTTGAAATGATGGCATTATGCCTTTGTGGCTTTTGCTTTTTTATCTTAAGTAGTTTTGATACCTGATTACATGGTGGAGTAAATGGACAGTCTTTTCGTTATAAAAGAACAGATTTGGGGATGCACAAGTTACACAAAGCCTTCCCTTTCCAGGTTTATCTTCCATACATGCAAAAAGGATTACAAGCTAGACACTTGCCAGCAATATAAGCTACTGCAAAAAATTGATGGGGGGAGAGTGGGGAATGCCCCAGAACATCTGCCTGGCTTTTATTCCCAAAATTCTGTAATAGGAAGATCTAACCAGTTATCAGTGGAAAAGTCATTTTAATAGCCCTGATCCAAGGTTTCTTCACCAGTCACATTAATTGTAGCATCAAAATACCTTTTTTTTAATAAGCAACCTTTCGAAACTATCCATTTCTCTCCTTTCAGGAGAAATTTGGCATTGTTTTCCATCCATTCTATAGGACTTTGTGATGTTTTTCAAAATATAAAGTAGAAAAAAATATCATTTTCTTTTTGAACATATACACACTTCACAAGAAAAACATACCCACACACACAGTCAAAAGCAATCCTTTGTTTAGAACTCAGATTCATCTAGATCTATAATAACCTAGAATAAGAAACTGGCCACTGACACAAGATATGAAAGTAAAACTGGAGAACTGGAGTTCATCTTAACAATACTGATTGAGTAAGCTTTCTTTCCAGTATAGTTTTAGACAACAGGAGCATTCTATCCAGATAAAAAGTATTGCCAAGGCTCTTCAGAACAGAGTTATTTACTTTCAATGGGATTAGAGAATATTTAGGTTCACTGGGGAAAAGTACACTTCCAGAAGGAAAAATAAGACATCTACTACCAGATGGTAACAGCTTGGTATGAAAAAAACTCTGAAAAAAGAGCTTAGGACTTGCCAAGAACTAGAGAGCTCATCTTCAGGCTACCCTAATACAGGAGAAGTCACAAATCTAAAGCCTGAGGGTACATTCAATTTGAATAAAAAAGGAGTCAGACTTCAGAATAAAAGACTACTTTGCTGTAAAACTACTTTGCCATGTGACATTTGCGGATAAACTGTTCTCTGTAAGGACAACTGTAATCTAATAATTTTAAATTACTGCTATGAAACGGCACTGGAGGTTTTAAACAAAATACAGTTTCTGACTCCATACACACACCACATTTTTACTAGTTTCACTGGGGAAAATAGGAAGATGGGACTAAACCTACTTATAACCTCCTCTACACTTTTTTAAAAAAGCGAAGTTTCAAGAGCATCAAAAAGCAAATTGGCAAGAGTATCAAAGTTAAATATAGACTGAGGCATCAGGATCTATAGTTAACGCTTCCTATCCCAGTCTGATTTCTGAAAAGGTTGCTCAAACACTCAAAATAGAAGATATCATGAAAGCATAGAATGTTTTGGGATGCAAGAGACATTAAAGATCATCTGGTTCTAACTCTCCTGCCATGGATGGGGAACCTTTCTGTAGACCAGGTTACTCAAAGCCCTGTCCAGCATGGCATTCAACACTTTCAGGACGAGGCATCCACAACTGCTCTGGGCAGTATTTCCCAGTGTCTCAGCACCCTCACAATAAAGGATTTCTTCTTAACATCTTATCTAAACCTCCCCTCTTCCACTTTGAAGCCATTCCCCCTTCTTCTTCACTACACGTCCTTGTAGTAACTCCCTCTCCAGCTCTCTTGCAGCCCCCTTTAGGTACTGCAAGGTTTCTCTAAAGGTCTCTCCAGAGCCTTTTGTTCTCCAAGCTAAACAACCCCAATTCTCTCAGTCTGTCTTCATAGGAGAGGCACTCCAGGCCCCTGACCATTTTCACACCCCTTCTCTGGACTTTTTCCCTCTTGTCCATGGCCTTTCTATGCTGAGACGCAGGGCTGGATGCAGCACTCCAGGTGGGGTATCACGAGAGTAAAGTAGAGTAGAGAGTGAGAATCACCTCCCTCAAATTGCTGGCCATGCTTCTTGTGATGCAGCCCAGGATGTGGCTGGCTTTCTGGGAAGAAAGTGCACATTGATGGGTCAGGTTGACCTTCTCATCCACCAGCACACCAAGTCCTCCCCTGGGTGCTCTCAGTCCTTTCTCCACCCAGCCTGTATTTGTGCTTGGGGCTACCCAAATCCAGGTGCAGGACCTTGCACTTGGCCTTGTTGAACATCATGGGGTTCACACAAGCCTATCTCTCAAGCAGGTCCCTCTGGATGCCATCCTTTCCCTCCAACATGATGACCACACCACACAGCTCAGTGTTGTCAGCAAACTTACTGAGTGTGCCCTCGATCCCACTGTCCATGTCAACAACAACGTTAGACAGCACCAGTGCCGACACCAACCCCTGAGGAATGCTGATCACCTCCATTTGGACAATCAAGGTGTTGACCACAACCCTTTCGGTGCAGCCATTCAGCTAATTCCTGATCTGATGAGTGATCCACCCACCAAACGCATGTCTCTCCAGTTTAGAGATTACGATGTCATTCAGGACAGTGTCATATGCTCTTCAGTTCCCAGAAGATGATACCAGTTGCTCTTACTGTATCCACCAATACTGTAATCCCATCATAGAAGGCCATGCTGGCTGTCACAAATCACTTGGAGTTTCCAGAAGGAACTTCTCCATGATCTTGCTGGACACTGAGGTAAGACTGACTGACCTGTGGTTTCCCAAGTCTTCCTTATCTCTCTTTTCAAAAATGAGGGTTATGTTTCCCCTTTTCCAGAAGGAATTTCACCAGACTGCCACAACTTCTCAAATATGATGGGTAGTGGCTTTGTACTTCCTTGGACAGTTCCCACAGGACCCACAGCTGTATCTCATCAGGTCCCATGGACTTGTGCACCCTCAGTTTCCTTAGATGGTGTCAGAGTTGATCTTCTGTAGTGGGCGGTTCTTAATTCTTCCAGTCTCTGCCTTTGCATCCTGCAACTCAGGCTAGTGTGACTGGCACACTTGCCAGTGAAGACTGAGGCAAGAAAGTTGTGGAGTACATCAGCATGTACCTACCACTACAAGTTCACATCCTGTGTGACCTGGTTTCCTGCTTCCTTCCTGAGAGAACCCACATTTTCCCAAGTCTTCCTTTTATCAGTGATAGATTTTCCTGCTGCCCTTGATGTCCCTAGTCAGATTTAAATTTATCAGGACTTCAGCTTTCCTAACCTGATCTCTGACTCTTCAGACAATTTCTGTTTTCCTCCCAGGCTACTTGTCCATGCTTCAACGCTCTTCAGGCTTCCTTTTTGTGTTTGAGTTTACCAAGGAACAACTTGTTCATTCACGCAGGCCTCTCGGTGATTCTGTCCAACCTTTTCTTTGTTGGGATGCATCACTCCTGAGCTTGGAGGATGAGATCCTTGAGTACTAACCAGCTTTCTCAGGCTCCTCTTCCCTTCAGGGCTTTATCCCAAGGTACTCTGCCAGTCACATCCCTGAAGAGGGCCAAGTCTGCTCTCCTGAAGTCCAGTGTAGTGAGCTTGCTGCGCATCCTCCTCATTGCCCTAAGGATCTCGGAACTCCACCACTTCATGGTCACTGCAGCCAACACTGCACTTCAGATTCACATTCCCCATCAGATCCTCCTTGTAGTTGAGAAAAAAGTTCAGCAGAGCACCTCTCCTCACTGGCTCCTCTTCACTTGGAGAAGAAAGCCATCATCAACACATTTCAGGAGTCTTCTGGAATGTTTATGCCCTGCTATGTTGTCCCTCCAACAGATATAGGGTTGGTTGAAGTCCTGCACGGGAACCAGGGTTTGTTAACATGAGGCCACTCTTATCTGTCCATAGAGAGCCTCATTCCCTTGGTCCTCGTGGTCAGGAGGCCTGTGGCAGCCCTCCACTACAATGTTACCTGTCCCTGCCCTCCCTTTAATCCTGACCCATAAACTCTCAGTCAACTCGTCATCTGTCCCCAAGTAGAGCTCCATGCACTCCAGATGGCCATGGACACAGAAAGTGACACCCCCTCCTCATCTCCCCTGCCTATCTTCCTAAAGTGCCTGTATCTTTCCATTCCAACACAAAACATCTCTGTGATGCCAAGAAGATCACGGCCCTGCAGGCGTGCATACATTTAACTCTTTTTTTAATTCTATGCTACGTGCATTAGCATAGAGGCATTTAAGTTGGGCCCCTATGAAGGTGACTTTCTGACTGAAATTTCTTTGTGCTGCACTTGAGGTCCTCTCCTGTGGCTCTGCATACCGTCTCCAACCTCTAGCCTCTGCTCTAGCTCTGGCATCAAAGAGTTAAGAGGGAGATGGATTGCAGTTCCCTTCCCCAGCAACTTTAGTTCAAAAAACTCTCTTCACCAGCTTAGCAAGCCTGTGACCAAAGGCACCCATCCATATTTAAGTTCATCTGAAAGAAACACTAAAGAAATAAAAAGTAAACTCTTGATTTTCTTGCAGTGTACAGTACCAATTATCCTGTGCTTTTAAACACTAAATCATTGATGATCATATTAATATCTTAATTTCTCTGCACAATACAGAGCATCAACTTTAATTCACATGAATGTTTAAAAGCATTACTCTGTATTTAAAACAGCACTTACTCTCAGCTGATCAAAATTTCTTTGCTCACTTTACTCCATTAAGTAAAGCTTTCATTTAATGCACTCAAATGATTTTTTAAAATTATTTTATATTGCCCATTCATATTACGCAGTCTACTTTGGATTCTTCTTTCCAGAGCATCTTCCTGAGTTTATCCTCTTGCCCAAAATCACTTTAATTTTATAAGCTAAAGACAAGCGTTCTTATAGTCCATAATAAAAGACTTTTTGACTAGCTAGAAAAATAAATTCAAATCACCAAATTTTTACTAAAAGAACTACTCACACACCCCTCTTGTTTTTCGGCTGAAGGAGACAGAATGTTTTTTACTCAGGAGGTTTCAGGTGTTAATAAGCCACCAAAACCCATCCTTAGCCTGATGCCTCTGCCTTCACTCCCATCCCCCTTTCTAAAACAAAGTCCCTTACTTAACACTCTACATTCAGAAAACTCATACTTTAAACTCTCACTGCCTCTCAGGCTAAAGCTAAGTACAACAAGAAAAAATATTTACAGTGAAAGTTGCTTCATACCAGAAAACATGGCGAAAATAGTCACCACATCTATTTTTTTCAATGTTTGGGGCATTTTGGGCTAAAATCTCAAGCTTTTATCTCTCCATAGGTAGTTTAATACACTGTGTTATTCTTTTTTTTTTTTTTACTCAAAAACAAACAGTTGTAGTGTAAAGCCTATAGGTTTCACAATGTGGGGTTTTTTTTGTACGTACAGTAGGAACTTCATAAATACTATACAATGCATCCCTAGATAACTGGAGTATGGCAGCAAGTATACACAAAGCTGTTTTGTTTACCTCATTTCTTTTCAGATTTTTCTCCTTTTCTCCTTTCTGGCTTTCCTACGCATGGATATATCTGTATATTTTACCTCATATTAGTGTTCTTTTCACATAACTTAGGAAGTTAGGGTTTTTTTAAACCCTGGCCTTATCTGTTTTCATTTCCTCTTCAGAATTTACTACCGATCCTTCAATTCATTACTCTGATCAGCAGCTTTTGAAGGTTCTCTCTGAAACTACGGAATATAAATGGATGTGGTTAGTTGAGCGACAGAAGAGCAATTCACAGCTACAAAGCTATACTTCTGCAACAAACTACAGCATACCTAAGAATGTTCTTGCTGTACCTCCCTGGAGAAACTGACACCCACCCTGCAGACTGCAGCACTGCTGCAAAAACAGAATCCTTGACAAAATATATATGCCTACGCCTTCTTCAGAGAAAGTACTGTAACACAGAGCACAAGGGGCAGGACAAAGAGTGTTCCGAGACAGTCATATCCAGAGTGCATTAATCAGCGCCGTCTTCAAGGACCAACCCACAGCACACTTAAGTACTCTAAATATTTCCAAGAATTTCAAGCCATGCTCTTTATCAGTCCTCCACCATACATAAAACGCACTGCAATATTTCACATTTAAACAAGCTCATCTGAAGAGCAGACACCTCTGTGAAAACAATGAGAAATAATTAATTAACAGTATATAATGTATCTTCTCTAACATAGCTGTGGTCATAAAAAGGTATTAACTGCTCCTAAAAGGGTATCAATTCATCAACAATTTTACTGACATTAAAGGACGGAAAAATAAAAATCCAGAAAAGTTTCTGTAGGTAGTAACTATTTTATTCTTCAGGAATAACCTTAAACATGATTGGAAGTAGAAGAACGTTGAAACAAAATAATTAAATTTTTAGTAACTATGTAATAGCTATGCATGTCAGGGTTAAAGGCTTTAAGCTTCTTTTAGCAGTATAATGCTGCACTGTAAAAATAAAATAATCTACACATAAAACACCTCTTTTACATGCAGGTTCAATACTTTATTCTTCACATGCTGAATCTACAGAATAACAAAGAATTGTCTTTCCATTGACTTGTATGAAACACCTGCAACTTGAAACTAGTTGTACCTAATCTTAGCATTTAAAACCAGCTGTTTCACCTGTACAAAGCATCTAGGACAACTAGCCTTCCTGACAGAAAAAGGTGATCACTCTGAAAGGATGGTATGTCACACACAAAATCACAACAAAAAAAACTGTTTAAAGCAGACATCTGTCTCCACTTACTATGGAGTAAGTCTGTAGAGAAGATGCTTATGCTAAGCTTCTACACTACTACAGTTAAGCAAGATGAGTCTCAGCTTCACCTTCTGAACAAGCATTTCACTTCCCAATAGTTATTTGGCCAAGCAAGGAAACCCTGATTATCGCCCAACAAACCCAGCAGTGCTTTACCTGGATAACGTACAAGTTTTCTTTGTTTTGCAAAATTTACCCAAAGACAACTCTACAATTCCAAACGTGGGTATTTCAGAAGGAACGGGAAGAGGAAAATGCTTTTTCTTGGCACCTTTTTTTCTCTTCCAGATGCACTACCGTGGCATTTTATATCTCCGTATCAGTTTTAGGCTGTAACATTAAGCAACTCCATACAACAAGAAACAATACATTACTATCACAGCTGATTCAACCTCCATCAGAATTGGCTTTCTGCAAGCTAGCAAAAATAGTTCATTTACATCTGGAGTCTATTTTCTCTGCAAAAATTGTTGAAAAATTTTAACGTTGATATTTTTCAAAACAATTCATTATCTCCACTTAAAACACAGTAATATCTAATTTACGTTCTATTCCTAAAGAAAGACAAATTAATGTCTAGCTTCAGGTGCTGGTGAAAATAATATTCATAATTTAGAAGACTTGAAAAAGAGAAATAGCTGAAATGTAAGGATAGAAATCAGGTAAGGAAAGTCAGGGGAAAAAAATTCGTGGCTGTTTAAGGAACCAAGGTAAGTGTCCTGGCACTCAACAGCCTTCAATACAGGCCACGAAAGTCATATCCTAATTTTATTTCTTGCCTAGTAATAATTTTAACTGAAAAATGAATACATAAATGTATGTAAATTATACAGAGAAGATTTCTCAAATTTTTTCTACTATTAGGGTGATATATGTATCTATCCATGAGGAACTGCACAATATCCTGACATCCTTGAGAAGTAGCATTTTTTTTATCAAAACTTTTCTTGACCTGGTTCTTTCCATTTTCTCAGGTTCTTAGGATTTGTATCCCAATGGCAAAGATACAAATTATGACAGAAGTAGATTTTGTGGAACCTAAAAAAAGAAACTATGGATTGTAGAAAAGAACAGCTTTTTTTTCTTCACTTCTATTTCTTCTACCAAAACTTTTCTGATATAAAAATTAAAATCTCCACTTGCCTTATCACAGGACCCTTCTTCCACCCTGGCATAAAGAAATGCATGAAGCTTTGAGGTAACTGACATTCAGATTAAAGCAAAACTCCTCCATGAAGACGACATTCATAACTATGAAGAAAGGTAATAAATTATTGTAGAGCAGTAATTATCTACAGTGGAAAATATCTAAAGCAATCCTACCAAGAATTATTCAGCACTAGAAAATTTGACACATGACATATTTCTGCCAACTGACTGTTGCCATATGTGAGCAAGTAAATGAGAAAAAAAAAAATTAGCATGCAAGATACGGGGAGGCAAACAGGAAAGAAATACAAAAGCAGGAAAGACAAATAGTGGTCAAATCTTCATATGCTGGTATAGCAAAAGTAAGTCAGGTATCTACTATTTGCAGCTGTACTGATGTGCACATTTATCAGACCAAGATACTGGGGTTAGAGATGTTCAGGTACAGGGTACAGACGCTGCACACACCACATGATCTGATTTAAGGCAGAGATGGTAACAGCCAGTCAGCAAAAACAACATGGCCATCTAGGGCTTGAAGTCTTTTCATGCCTCTGATGATAATGTTTGCAATTTACTCCTGCCTGGACTGTATTCTTAACGATTCGGATGGAGGGAGAAAAATCTAGGTATAGTTTTAAAAGGCTTATACAAGGAGGAAAAGTGAAGAAACACCTCGTGAGAAAGAAACTCAGGCACTTGAGAAGCAGGATTTTTACTCACAGCAGATTTGCCCTTTCAAACAAGTGTCGTATCCATTAAGCTCATTCCCCTTTTAAACAACTCCTCCTTTTAATTACAGCTCAAATTATGTGGAAAAGGGATGACCTTTCAGGAGATAAAAACTTCAGCAAAATTTCTCCCTCTCCAACTGCCACACTAATCAATGCTGAAAGGCTTAAAAGCCTTAAAAACGTCTTACTAATTCCTACATTTCCAGATAGCTCACAATGAAAAACAAAAAACAGAATCTAATATACAGGAACACAGTTAACAAAGTAGAAAGCCTACTGTAATATTAACTAATACCTCCTATTTTAACATAAATTATATCAAGACTATTATATACATACTTGAGGAGTCTTAAGCTTGTCTTAAATACTTTTATAATCATAAAGTGTCATGGAAGAGTGATAACAATATCCAATCTCAATCATGTCCTGTGACAATCACCATGACTGTGATCTTATATTTTGGTACTTTGGGGTCAAGCTCCTACTCTGTCCTTACAGGAAAAGGGGAGATGCAATAGCCTTAAGCAAATTAAATTACACCTCTAAAGTATTTGAACACATGTCTATTTTCCCTTTGGCTGCTTTATCTTTGAGAACCTTGAAGAAACACATCAACAGGAAGAGGCTGCTCCCATTTTGCTGCTCAACAGGCAAATTACTTAATTATTATGTGCATACATAGCAGAGGATACGAGCATCTCAAACTACGCTTTCACTCAGTTTGAAGTTTTCTCCACTCTCCAATCACTGTCAGAAACAAAGGAAAAACCCATCTCTCCCTTCTATTCTAAAGCCTTCAGTGTGTGTACTCTTATTTTCCTCATTTTAATTCTTCTCTTTGCTCTTCATTCTTTACCACAGAAGTGAGGTTAACCATGGATGAAAAAAATACCTAAATAAATTTCCCCCACAGATTAAGGAATTTTTCCTCCTCTCATACCTACTTCAGTTGCTAGAACAAAAAAGAGTCAAAGAGAACATGTACTCTGAAAACCAAAAATTAGTCACTTCTAACCTTTGGGGGGCCCTGAATTAAGTCCCAGCTGAAATATCAAAATTTCTGTAGCAGTATAGCTGATTTATGAATAGCATTAGTAAACAGAACCCCTGATCTCCATGGGATCTCCCTCTGATACTCATAAGCATTTGCAGAGCTCTGAAGCATTATTGAAAGGAAAAACAAAATTTCTGAAATGTGTCAAATATGTTCTTTAAAAAACCTTCTTCTCTTTTTCATTTGACTTAAAATTTAGTTACCAAGTCAGAAAAATTAGGACACCAACTGAAATACTTTTTCAAATTTCAGGTTTAATAATGAATAAGCTAAATATATTTGGAACCTTTTTGATAATAGCAGTGATTTTCATTTGCCTCCAAATAATTGCACACCAACGACCCACTTTTACAAAACTGCCACTGAACATTTTTTGGTTTCAGAAAGCAGCAGTAATACACATCCTGCTAGCCACAATACATAAATTTGTTTAGTGGCTGTTCTTCAAAAATAAGCTCAACGGACTAACTGCTGCCAACAAGCAAGC
This sequence comes from Rhagologus leucostigma, assembly GCA_013397725.1. Lineage (NCBI taxonomy): Eukaryota > Metazoa > Chordata > Aves > Passeriformes > Rhagologus > Rhagologus leucostigma. Next base: position 3,199,979 of record VZTD01004799.1, read on the forward strand.
TGGCTAACTGTTCCGCATTAACTTTTCATTAACTTTTGGAGGTAGTAAAAATGACGTTTATATTAAGCTACTTCATACAAATGCACTTAAACACTTTGTTGTAAAACTACACATTTTGTTCAAAGTACCACACAGATCCATTCCAATCATGTCTGCACACCAAGTTCAAATACCAAAATCACTGAAAGTGTGAGCATATATTGCATTTTTTAGGCACTGCTCAGAAACAGCATAAACTTGCTTGCTTAATGCCCTGCATTACTACAGCTAAACTATTTCTATATTATTATTATTACTTCCATACCCTCACTCATTACCTGTATCTCTTAAGAGCATTTTGCCATGTGGATGCCCCTTTTGTGTCTCCACAGGCAGACACCAGAAAGAACAGCTAAAGCATTTGCTCTCTATACCTACTTATTTTACCTTAATCATCATGTACACGCATCAGTTGTTGATAGCAATTTTGTAATCAGGACTCAATTCTCAAGATTACTTGTACTTCAGAAAAATATTACCTGTTTCCATAACTCTTCAACATAAACCTCAAAGATGTATTTCTATTACTGATAGAGAAAGTGCTCAGTAGAAATTAATACCCATAGAAGTGACAGATGCCCTGATGACAAATACCTTTCGAAGCAAATAATAAAGAGTTTTAGTAAGATCTTCCATTTTCATTTGGAGAGAAAAGTTATTCCAAGGTCCTCTCTATATTCACTATAATTGATACAGCAAGGATAATATGCTGTCCATTTATCACAAACTGATTTAAGCCTTCCTAACATTCTCAACTTAAATAAAATATTGCAATATGAGACAAAATTATACACATGACAAACTTAACAAGTCAGTATTTTTGCAAGAGTCCTTTTAAGGCAAAATAATGACAGCTTATAATTTTTGACTGCAAAAGAAAGAAAAAAGCCAACAAAACCAAACAAATAAAAAAGCTTTTACTTTTCCTACAAATTTAATTTATGTCACACCATATATAGCAAGGTACCTAATAAAAAGAACCTACAACACTCTTTCCTCAAGCTTAGCTCTGTCATTAGAATTAAAGAAGACGTAAAATAAGCATCTGGCCTCATCTGTTCTCTCCTGCAGTCTAAAAAAAGAGAAGAATATTAACATCTCAGACCTACAGTCAACAGTCAAAGAACGTTTATGACAAAAAAATCCACCATGTGCATATATATGCACACACTAAAAAAAAAACCCCTGCTCCTCCTGCAAACAGCCACATATTTGCCCTGTTGTTTTGTGCCTGAATAAATCTAAAACACATAACACTGCCTTTAAAAATCCAACTACAAAGAAATTATCATACTGTTGCTATAAGTATTTTACATCAGTGAGAATACCCTTCTAGTGCTTGTTGCATATATCAACATTTTATTTTCCTGTTTCCCCTAGAGAAGCACTTAGCTTCCTTTGTTCCATTAGTTATCTAATAAAGCAACAAAAAAGTAAACACAAGACACAAAGATATGAAAAACATTGTAGTAGAGCAATAGAAACAAACAGGAATATAAATGAAAATGTAAAGTATATGAAATTACTCCTTAAAACCAGAAAGCTAATATTAAGCATATTTACTTTGTCCCTTTAAATAGACTATGTATTCTAAAGAATTATTCACCAAGCAACCAAATCCAAAAGCTAACTTAATAACAAGAAAATTTAATTATACGTGCAGCAAGTTGCTTCTTCTTTGGTTGCTTAGTCATTTGGGTTTGTTTGGGCTTTTTTAAAATACAAGCTAAGAATCACATACATCTCTACATATAATCAATCACCAAAATCCATCAAGAAATATGATGTCTATTGTGAAACCACACTGCAGTATCACACTTTCGTTCCGAATCACTGATATGGGGCAGCAAGGTACTGACAGAAACTACCAAGAAACGCACTGACCACAAATAAATTTTAGTATTTCGAAACCACTGTAAGAATTGGAAGTGACTAACAGCACTCATACGTAGCAGCACACACTTAGTTTTCATTTAAAAGTCTTCATCAGGTGCTTTACAGGGTTTTTTCAATAGTCTGAGAGAGTATGTCATTTTCGTTCTTAGGTCAGTTCTACCTTGAGTTCACTACAACCCATAAAAACTTTTCACATATGCCAGTAGAACCTTTCACAATCACCACTACTTCTAGGGATTTTTCTTTCCCCCCAGACAGCGCTGTATAACAGTTAATACTACAAGTCCATGAGCACACAACTAAATTTCCATATCAAGTTCCTCAAATAAATGTAACTTCACTTTCTACAAAAAAAAGTCTTACTGAAGACAAATTGACTGTTTACCGTTTCAAACATTTAAGTGAAAATCATCAGACCTGCTGAAAATAATTAATTTTACATCAAAAAGTTCACATTTTATAAGAAAACTACACAGAAATCCCACTGGGTAAGGCTATTTTCTATCTAGTAACTGATTGCTTTCTACACGCGTTCAATTTAAAAGCTACTTTCATCTTCTGCTGAATTCATCAATAGCCCTACAGAACCTGAAACAATTTCTTATTAACACAAAACTTTCCCAAGACACTCAAAAAACATACAAATCTAGTTCAGAATAGCATCTGCAGAGTAGCAGCTCTAGCTGAATGCAAGCACATAAACTATGGGAGTTGGCTGCTAAAAGACACCTGGCCCATAGTTCATGATATTCAAGTCATACTTCATACAGTAAGTGCTCTCCTAGGCTATAAAAAATTGAGGTCATGCTCTTGATTTCTGCTGTTCTTGACTGGTTATTGCTTATTCTTCAGCAAGTTATTGGGAAAGATCTACCACAAAAACACATCTGCAGAAGAACAAGTTTACAAATAAGGCAAGTTTTTACAAGACATGTACTGTAAGCCAGGGTTCAAAATAAACCGTTGATTTGTGTGTTACAGAAATGTTTAACTTCAAAAGAGGTAAGTCACAAGAAGGGATGAGTGGCTCGTGTCTAGAAATAAAGGAAATATAGAATTTTCAGGCACAGAAGAGTACACTAAAAAGATGATACATAGCTGAAGCTGCAGAAACTGAGTGCCATCTTGAATTCAAACACAATCTTACTTTCAGCTTTACTGTTTAACATAAAATTCTGAAACATGTCCAAATAAGATAAATTATGTTAACTACTGAGAAGATTTTGGGTTTCTTGACGTATATTCCTCTTGAATAAACTTTAAAATATTGAAAAGAATAGTGTTTGCTCAGCATAGTTATACCTGCAAATAATCTACGAATTATTCCACATGTTTTTACACATCTGACCTGATATTTACCGGCACCAACATTATTTGCTCCTGCACAGCAGATCCCTCCACAAATTCTATGATTTGGATATTTATACCGTTAATAATGAGGAACTTAATTTAAAAGAAGGTTGCAACTTTCAGTGGTCAAAAAACCAGTAGCTTTAACATTTTCTTAAAAAAAGAACCAAATAATTTCACACACTACAGTAGTTTGACAGTTTATCATATTTCCTTTTCTTGTGTGCATGAAATGTGAATTAGGCTGTCAAAGTAACTGGTGCTACAATTAATCTTTCCAAAGTAGCAGAGCTTAACTTTCTGAAACGTCAAAGTAATACTGTCGTATCAAACCCACCAATAAGGCAGTACTTATGCCAAAAGCAAACAATTCAACCATTTCATCTATTAAAAAACAACCTCACACTACTGGAATGAACAGCAAAAAAAAAGAAACTTGCCAGACAGTAACAATCTTAACACAAATTAATAATCTCACTTAATGGAATCACAGCAAGTGATTTCACAGGAAGCCTGCTCACAGGCTCACATTAGCCACAAGCCTAAACTCTTCGCTGAACAGAACACAGAGCACTCAAGATGTGAGAAATTCAAATTCAGTATGCAGAAATCAGTCCCAGTAGTGATTAACTAGGGTGACTACACTGCCAGTTTGGTTCAACTTAGAAATTCAGTGTCAAAACCCCTCTAAAACTGATACCAACCTCTCAAAGTGTTGGTCAGTGGTACTGGACTAAAATTGAATCTTTATAGTTAAATGCTATATTAGCAAATCAGTACACCTGACCATTTCACCATTGATATTTCAGGATGCACTAAACATGTTCAAACACTAACAATTACTGTGAAAATTAAGACTTGGTACTCAGTCTTATTTTCATCATGTTACTAAATGATTTAAGGAAACCAGCAAACTATTTTTAGTTTAGTAAAATACAGACTGCTAGAAATTAAGTAGGAATCTGATCTAGTAAAAGAATCAGATAATATCCACTTCTCCAAATAAACACATACAGTAGACTGCCTATACAGGATAACTAGACATCCATGAGGTAAGAAGTCTGGGTACTCAAATGCCTTTGGATGAATATTTTCTCACAAATTGTGTTGTTCCATTCTCAGAAGAAATCATGAAACAATACTCATAAGATCATAAACCAGAATTTTTCTTTAGAAACCCTCTAAATATTGTTCTTAAGCTTTCTCCCCAGAATGCTGATTTAAGTGCTATGTGCGAGAAACTAAATAGAGAGAAAACAACATAAACTGAGCAATGACAATGAACTAGGTGAGAAATGGTAAATCAAAGGACAATACGGAATAATTATTTCATTTTTGTGCTATTTTTTTGACCTTAAAGCAAAGATTATTGGGGTGGTGCAATACTATATCATATTTAGCAAAATGCTTAAGTATTCTGCTGTTTCATAAGACTTCACTTATTTTCCTCAAACTTTTGTCAGACAGCTAATACACGGAGTTTGAGGAAGATTTAAGGATTCTTCCCTGTCCTACAAATCTTGGCAGCAGAGATACCAGCCAGTCATTACCTGTTCCTAAAACCTCAAGCCAAAAACCACTCAGAACAGCAATACACAGCTAAATAACAGTATCAAGCCCTTAACTAATTTTACACTGTTGGAGTGAAGCCCTTAACCTCCTTTTAACCCCCTATAACTCGATTATTTCTTAAACCCTTTTTCCCAGTGAACAACCTACACTTTTTACGAGACATTTTCCCTGCCAAACTGTCTTGGTTTACAATAGAAATTAGGTACATAATTCCTCCTAAATGGAAAAACAAAAACAACAAAATAACAACAACAAAAAAAAAAAAAAAAAAAAAAAAAAAAAAAAAAAAAAAAAAAAAAAAAAAAAAAAAAAAAAAAAAAAACCAAAAAAAAAAAAAACAGCAAACGACAAAAATACAAAAGTACCAGTATTTTGAAAAGCAGAAGGCATTATGTAAGATTCACAGTCAAATTCCACAGAATACACACAAAAATAAAACAGATTCTTGTTATAGATATTTAACTTAAGCAAGCACACCATTCACTCAAATCTGTCTTTAAGAAACTAAAAACTTGCAGGAGGAAAGCAGGAAGACTTTCAGATTCATAACTTGTCAGAAAAATCAAAAATAGAACAAGAAAAATTCTTCCAAATTCATGACCTAAGTGATAAGATCTGGAATTCCGATCTGAACTGATACTCAAGTTTTTTAGGTAAGAAGTTGTATTTCTGATCCAATGCAACCGTACTGCCCAGCGTTCCACTAATCTAGATTCAGAGAGGGCAGGGAGTTTACATGCTCACTCTACCCCCAGGGATGGCTGGTGCTATTGACCTGCAGTTTCAGAGTTTAGAGTCTCACGCATTTAACTGTTTAAAACAGGAGTGATCTTGATTATTTAAATCCAGGTTGAAAAAGGAAGAAGTTCTTTCTTCACTCATTTTTCCAGTTCTCCCATAGCAAATACATAAAAATAAACAGGTGTAGAAAAGGCATAAAATCATTGGTTCTTGCCTGGAGACTCCAAGCAATGCTAACAATTGAGATGTTTATGGGATTGACCAGAGACTTGAACCCAGTGTAAAGGTTGAATAGAAAGGGACATTTATCACCGTGACTAGTGTCAAAGAAACCTCCATATGGAGAAAGTACATGCTGCAAATCCCTACAGCTGCTATAACAGCAATAAAATTTTGACTTTCATTTCCTCCTACCCTCATTTCTAATTTTCTATTGCATGTCATAAAAGGAAAGTGACGTAAAATATTTTGATTTTAGTGAAAATACTTAAACATGAACAACACGTTGTGTTGCCTAATCAAGGAGGGAAATAACAATTAGCTTAGCAGATTTCTGAATAAAGATAAGGAAAAAATACAAATGTTAGAAACATCAAATGATTCAGTAACTTTTTAAGAAAATAAGTCTCAGACAGGTATAACAGAACTTCACTTTAGACAAGCGAAATAAGCGGGACATACCATAATATGAACAGAAATTAAATACAGACTTCAAAAAATTTAGTTATAATCATATGATAGTATATCTTACCTAAACTAGGTTTTGACTTGCTCTGCCTACAGATTTGTACTGTACTTGGGACATCTAAGAATTAACAACACCAGATGATCAATCTACTCTAGCACCAGATGAAAAAAACAGCCTCTGTGTAAATCCATTCCAGTACTTCGCTTTGCCATCAACCCTGTGATTTCCCACAGAATTAAGCCACGCAATAGATGCTTTAATACCTCTGACAAAATAGGTTACTCAGCTTTAGAGTTTTAACAGTATTATTATCTATATAGATGGCCTTTCTGATACAAGATGAAAATCTTGCCTCAGAAATATTGTCTTGCTATGCACTGTGCAGCTTTTTTAATGCTTGTCTGATTTTATTTATTTCTACTTCATAATTGTCACCCTCCAATTTACTTGACTTTCTGCACTGTTTTGCACAGTGCAACATGTGATTCAGCAAAAGGGGAAAGCAGAGTGATCATACAATATGTAATTCACTGTAGGAGCCGGGCACGTGAAGGCAGCACAGAGGCACCTACCTACAATTCCATGAATCAATGCAGCAAATGAATCAGACACAAAGTTCAAATACACAAACAGAAATCCCTGAAGATAAATTAGCCAAAATGAAATACTTTGATTCATGTTAGTGAAATTGAAAGATTGTTTTCTACCCACACCTCACAAATGGCTGAAGAGGGGAGGCAGGGGGGAAGAGCCACAGAATAAAACACAAGTAACAACTTATTCAGGAAAATAATTCATTGAAAAGAAAAATAAAATCCCCAGTCAAATACAGTAACTTAACAAAATAAAGAACAATGTTTTCATTGTACTCCATAAGTAGCAATGAACTTGGAATTCTCTTATACCTAATAAAGCAAAAAGAAAAATAAATGGGAAAAAAAACCCTCCACACAACAGTCTTGGTATTTATACTACTTTAGACCATGTGATAGGATTTTCTAATGACAAGAGTTTATTGGATGACTTAGTTGTTTCTCCATTTCAAGTATGCTTGCTTTCCATTTTTCAAAGATGCAAAATATATCCAGAAGTCTGTTTTTTAGCCTAAATGGCCAAATAACAATTTGAAATAAGCAGACTGGCATAATTCCACCTTTCACAAACATCAGTGAACACGTTCTCTGTGACCTCGATTAGACAAGACTCCCTGCAAACCAGGTTCAGATCCAGTCTAATACAACATGATCCCAGAAAAATCCACAGTGAAGATTTGATAAAATGGGGAAAAGAAAACAATCCTAATCTTCAAGCAGAAACGTTTCACTTCCCACAAAACTCTTTAAAAATACACTATTTGAATGACTTTATTTAAGAATTCAGACCGTATAGGGTTAGCTGACTACACATCACTGATGCTTTTCAAATTTGAAATTATAATTAATTCAGCATTATGAAGATTATTTTCTTTTTTTCCCTTCATTTTCCTTCAATCAACCACTTCTCTTGATAAACTCGAGACATAAAATAATACATCACAATGCCTCTTGTTTCATCCCTATGCTTGATTACTCTTGGCAGGTTTTTTGGTCTAATGAGCAAGCTGTTTGGCTACAGCTACCTAAGTTAAAACAACTGAAAAATTCATTTGCCAAATCTTAAAATACACCTACTTCATTTTCAAGCTTAAATTCGTTTTATTGCAGTATAAATGAATGATGCACATGGACATATTTTAACTCAGTTGTATAAATACTGTAAAAAATTTTACAGTATAGAAATTTTAGCTTCAACTAGTACCTTTTGTTGGTAATAAAAATATCTTTCTGATATAACTAAACAAGAGTAGGATCTTTGTATGTGGGAATTAAGCATGTGCAAATTACTAACCTTTATCTGCATCAGAATAAAAAGCATAGATATCTGTAGAAAAAGCAGCACTATACAGATACTACTAACCAGATGAACTTTTTATTATTAATAATGTTTGACAGCAACTTACAATATTTTAGGGAAAAGATTTCCTAACATTCATGCTGTTGAACAGTCCAACTACACTCAAACTGGGCTGGAAAGCCACAGTCCAACTGTAAAAAAATTCAAGATCTCCCTTATTTTCCAGCTAAAGGAATATCTGTTCGACAAGAGAGATCTTTTTAAAACCTAAACTATGTGAGATGCTATCACATTTTACAACCAGATAAGCACTGTTAGAATCAAACATCAGCTTTGCCTCACAGAATCATTTCTCACATTTTCTTTAAGTATTATTTTTATAACTTCTCCCACCTTTCTTGGAGAAGCTGGAGTTCAAACAAACATTTTCTTGACAATTTCTACATGTTTGTAGCAATACTTGACTTGTTCTTACGTGATATTTATAGGCATGTAAAAAAAGAGGTAGTTCTTCCAGTCAGTGAACTGGAACTATTGCAGATAACTGCCTTACAAATCTGAGATATGAATTCAGAATTATTATTTTATTCTGCACACCACAAACATTGTTAAACTCATGTCACTTTCAGTATATATCCAAAAACTATCTGTAATCAATGGGATATCAAATGGTAAAATAAAACTGCAGACATGGTGAGGTCAGACCTATAAAATACTCCTAATATTCTGTGAGGTACTTTGCTCCTCAGAATGAGGGATAGACAGCGTAAAACCACTTTACATTTTTATTGATCTGAAGTGCCAGTTAGCATAAGCATGTGTGTGTGTGCATCCTCACACACACACGGCATCATTCATTTATTATTTTAAAAAAAAAACAAACCCACACAACATCTCAACTTTTCCACATGCTGAACATCAAATACTCTATAATATTAGTACTTTAGAACCTTCAGCTGTGCTACAATCCGAATCTAGAAAATTTGGAGGAAAAAAGTGATAGTTTCACATGCCCTAAGAAACTATAATTTTTACACAGGAACGAAAAAAGAGAGGAACTGTAAACATTCAGCGTATGTAAAACGTATGCAAAGACAGAAAGCTACGGTAGCTTTTGTCCAAACCACAGTTCTACTACTGTGTAGAACCCAATTTATAAATACGCATTCAGTCTTAGTGAAGAACATCGAAATGTTCTGCGGTTTTATATGGCTGTGTTACACAATCTGCAGTACAAATCCACATAGTTAATCCTACTTCTGCATATCCCTCCCTCTCCATCTTTACGACACTACACCCGCAGATCTCAGAGAGAAATCTCACGGTTCATAATCACATTACACTTAACTTGGCCAAGACGTTACTTACAGTAACTACAGCGCAGTTTTGGGCATATGTTCCTGCATACTCTGAGAGGATATTTTCTTTTGAGGAACCCATGAGTATCAGTGGATACCACAGATGGAACCAACTGCCTCTTCTTCTAACGTAATTGAGTCTTTTTCTTAATAAAGAAATTCTGTCCACTCATGCCCCAAGTACCAGATTTCATCAAAACAGGACCTTGTAACTTCCTACCAAGAATTCCTGAGTAAAGTTAGATATACACACCAGTAAAAATAAGCACCTGTATGAAAAACTGAACAGTTTAGCAGTTTAGGGGAGAAATGCTAGATTTAATAAGATTTAGAAAAATAGTTATGCACTTAGTCTGCTTTAATCCAGTTCACATACGAAATCTTGTGCACTATTTGCAATGCAGTGAGCAATCTGACAGCCCTTTGCTGGCTTTGGAAAGTAAGAGCTCTTCACATTCACGTTTTTTGTTCCTGGATGTTGGAAACAAGACTGCCTACCTAATTCTTAGTACGCTTAAAGACTTGAGCACCAGATCAAAACAATGAATATGCATCTTGGTGATTATCTTAATGAAAATTCTGGGGCCATTTCTCTGTCTTCCTTAAGATTTGAATTGGCTTGCATTCCAACATCATTTGTGATTTTTCACATAAAAGCAATTGGCTTTTATTGACAATGCGTACAAGAAAATTCTAGATGGTAGAACAGAAATCTTTTTAAACAGCAAATTAGCATAAGAAAAATCAAGCACTCGTTCCAGTCATTTCGTATTTGGGCCAAAGAAGGAAATGCTTCCAGATCAGATCAATATGAATTTAAATGGTATTCTTCCTTATTCTTCTGCAAAACATCGTAAATCTGTTGCCTAGATCATCTGGGAATATTGCAGCTAATTAATTCCCTCAGAGTGAAAAGCTTAATCTATGCCAGTAGCACACAAAGATTCCCAAAACCTGAAACGCTTTTGCCAAAGTAGAATTTTTGGGTGTAATATAATCTGTCAGGATAAAAGTAAATAAGCCACTATATACAGGCAAGCATGTTGTCAAATTCAATAGTCTACTCTGGCCCTAAACTTTATGAATACAAAGAGTTCTCAGAGCTTGACATGGACTTTTTAAATCTGACCAAAGTGGTTAACTCACTCTTTTTCAAAAGGCTGGAAGGGCACTTTCTGCAATGGATTCTTGTCACTGTTCCTTTACCTACCAATCAATTGATTTCACTTCTAAGAATCGCTGTTTGGGTTTTCTCCTTAAGTAATGTTCCAGTGACCAACACAAGCCCTGCCAAAACCTCAAACATATATGCATCATTAAATATAGATCCCCACTCTCTTCATATTAGTAACTTCCCTCTGTTTTAATGAATAGCTGGTAAAACACAGATCATTTTTCACATGCAGTAGCATATAACAAGGAGTAAGTTCTGCACTTCTCACTGCTATGCTACAAAGATTTAACAACTGGAATGAATTTCACCATCAAGAGCAAGCTCAAAAATGTCAAAGGAGTTTGTTTTCAGCTGCATGTAGGCCCCAGTGTAAGTGCACTACATAAAATTGTTTGATGACTTGCAGACTTTTTTAGAGAGATACTGAACAAGCTGCAAACTGACAGTCTCTTCTGAGTCAGTGATTATGTATCACACGAGAAAATAAAAAATTAGTTCATAAGAATTTTCTGCAGCAATATGTCAAGCACTGGATAGTCCGTAATAACAATATATTAAGATAATGCTTTCTGGAAGTGGTAAAATACCAGAAAGTTTGAATGATTTAAACCCATTCTCTTATTGTGTTCCGTTAAAGCAGCCACTTGCAAAGATAATAACAGCGCAGTGAAATCACATCTTCATTGTAATGTGAAAGCTTGTCATGGGTTATAATTTCATTCTAGCTCTCCTTGTGTCCAGTCCAAGGTTGCTACCTTACACTGCAGCACCTTTTTTAGGTACATCACTAATTTCTACATAATTTTCCCTACTGTAATCTATGAGTGTGAAATGGGACAGTAAAAGTGAACAACCATTAAAAAAAAATCTAACAAAAACTAAAGATTGTTCAAATTAGGTAAAAAATGACAAGTGAAGCTCTGAACACTGATATTACTAGCCACTAACTTTTCTCTTTCAGAAATCAAATTTCAAGAAATATAAAAATTACAAAAACTTTCAATACAATCCACTATGCCAGCATTTACTAGCATTGCCTCCATAGTATTTTTTTCTAAAGCAAACAGGCAAGATTTTTAGCATTAGGCATAGTGCGACTTACAGATGTAGAAAAAGAAACTCTCTGTGTCTATTAACTCTCTCTATGTCTCTAAGACATTAAACTATGTCAAGTTAAGACAAACAGGATAACAGAAAAACAACGAACAATAGGAGAAACACCATTGCAAAATCTGTATCAAAAAATTTATAAAAGGTCTACATTAGAAAAATTAACACAAAACAGAACTACAGATATTTTACTAAAGTACTATTTCAATACTGATAAAAATACGATAGAAATACCTTTGTTAGAATAAAAGTTTCCTTATGCTTGAATACATGGGAGTCAGTCTAAAGCTAGGAACCAAAAAAGTAACCAGCTGCTGAAAGATTTTTATTTATTTCCTTCAGCATATATTGCGGGGAAGGAAGGGGATGCAGGGACAGCACAGAGACACCAGGAGTCACAACAACATGGACATGACACAGACCGCTTCAACTCAGTTGAATGAGTCACACTCAGAAACTGGCCAACACTTGCAAACATAATAAACCAAGCTATTATTTCTCTTTTCTACAGATAGTTACATCAAATGCTTTAATTATTATGAATTAATAGAAACAGAGGAGATAGGAAAAAAGAATTAATGGTGTCAGTCTAAAAATATTCTAATTCTGCTCAATCTACTGTTTCCTACATTCTGCCACCCCTTACAAAACCTCTTAGACATCTTTCCTTTCTGATTGTAAAGCCAAGATAGCCTGTGCAGTTTCTGCTACTGTTACAATCTACTTGTGTATTACAAAGCTATTTATACTACACTATAATAAGCACAGATGGCTAGAGTCAATCCCAATAAGATTTAATGGAAAGACAAGAGAACACTGGGTATCCATAGCCTCTAAATAACCTACAGCATATAAAATAAAGATTATTCTTCAGAGAAAGGAGATAAAGATAAGATGAAACAATGTTATCAGCTTTACTTTAGCTTATGAGGGCAATCTAAGGAAAAGCACATTACCATTTACTTAACTTCTAAACGTTAGCTATATAAAGAGCTTCCAAGTTAATGCCTTCCAAGAGACATTTAAGAGTTCAATGTTAACAATAGTTTGAGATTAGTAGACTCATCCTTTTCAGACAAAAAAATATTTGTCACTAGAAACAGGCAGCAAAAATAGACCATAGGAAAAGTAATCATGTGAAAGAAAAAAGGAATCCATAGTTGAGAATGAATTAAAAGCACATATAAAAATTAGAAGCCTTTGTCAATAATACAGAGGAAAGGAAAAATTAAGATTTCCATTACTCTTTCCCATTATAGTTTGTCACGTTCCATTTAGAAGTTATGAACAATTCAATTGCTTCTTAAATTTCCTTAATTAATAAAAATTAATACAAGTTCCTAACACTTTCCCATATTTTACAGTTTAAAAAAGAGCAGTCAAGTCCTTACTAGTTTCATTTCAAAGGCAGTAATTACAGGTGAAGGTACAAAACACTTATTCTTTCTGTCAGACCTCCTAGGCTTCAAAATTTTTCCTCCTTCACCATATTAATAAAACTCAGATCATACAAAGTAAGTCATGGAAAAAAAGTGACTGATACTACTTTAGAGGTGCCAGTAAGTTTCAGCTAACAGATTGGCACGTGGAAAAGATTCAACACCCTATTTGCAAAAGTAACTTTATGTCACTGTAAATTCTTGGTTTAACTTAGGCTTAATCCCACAATGAAGCGCAAAGAACTTGTGATGAATCCTTTTTAAAAGAGCCTTTGGCTTGCTCAGTTGTACAAAGATGTAGCTGTGATCCACAGTCGGACACGGATGTTCTGCTCACAACAGTAACGCACAGTTAGCATGGAGCTTAGTTGAGGGGCAGTGTTTGTTTCTGAGAAGCCTTAAACCTCCAGAACAGACAAGGGAATAATGAATGCTGGCTATTACTGAATTGGTATGGAGACCTAGTATTTGATTTATCTCCTTGCCAAACAGAGGTTTAGTTTTCACTAATATTGAGAAAACATACTCTTTAACTACTTCCAAAAGACTCCTCTGGGAAGCCAACACGAGCTGCCCAAACTTGCCACATCTTGTAGAAGGCAATACATTTGATGGTCAGTGTGAGAACAGCCCACAGCAAAGCAGAGTAAAAAGGAGTACTACCAGTACAAACTTCCTCTTCATAGCTGATTGGTTTTAAGGTCTGTTCAACTTTCTTCTACCTTCTTTACCTTTGATAACTGTATTAACATGGTGGGACGATAGCTAACACTGCAGTAGGATGCAGCTGGTTACAATGATCAACCAGTGCTATTATTTCATGGCAATACTATGGCAGTTGAGTTGTGGAGTTCATTTGTCAACTTAAATTTGAAAATAATCACCTAAATTATGACTTCTGAAAAGAAAAAGTATAAACCACTAACAAGCAAGTTAGAACCCAAAAATCTCTCTTCCAGCAGCAAGTAAAATTTACCATATAAAATACAGTCTTTTTAATGAACACAAATGCACAAGACAGTGTTTACAATATCAGTTACTAAAATGAGTTACTCCATAGAATGTTGTTTCACTGAATTTTAAAGAAATAAAAATTAAAATTTCTGAAAAGAAAGTCTGGAAGACTTTCAGATGTGATACAACAGACAACTATGGTTGTATGCAATTTTGTCCAACTGACTGTAAAGATGATATAAAAAGACAAAGTGATTTTAAATGACAAAGCCATTGTCATTTGCTCTAGGATTAGAAACACCACCACTATTTGAACAGTAATCACAAAGAGAAAAATAACTCCTTTATTTCTATATTCTGTTTTTCTCCACAGATTTTCAGCATTATGAGTAATGCAGGTTTGCTAGATAAGATTTAGGATGTTCAAAGTAGGAAAGTATAAATGTAATGCCATTTCTCGATCACATTTTTCAAAAAGAATAATCTTTATTTCAGACAAACTGCAGTATATATATGTATTTATCAAATGACTAGTGAAAACATCATTACCACAAAGCATTATCAGTATAACAAAATATGAATGAAGAAGATATCCCTAACAGCACCTACTGAAAAGCCTCAATTCCCAAGCCTGAAATAAACAGAGGATACATTCCCACGGGCTAGAACCTCCCAGCATCGTGACACCACTGGCTGCTGAAGCAGCCTAACAAGGCAGCTTGGAAAACCTTAATAAACACATCAACCCTGAGACTTATTTTAGTGACAGATGTGAATACTTGCAGCTACTCAGCAACTGGACTGCAGCAGCACTAAGACTGGATTAAAAACTCTTCCTCCCCAGCTACTTCAGGCAAAAAGTACAAGTACCTTTGTACAGAACCCAAAATGTTTGACTTGCACATAAAACTTAAGGCAGCTGATTTTTGACATATCCCATCTCCCCCCATCTTTAATATGGAAAGTGTCCTATTTAAAAGTAAGACCATTCTCAGTTTTTGCACAAGATGTGGGAATGTAGGTAGCCTATAACACATATCTAGTTTCCCACTGTTACATGTTAAGGCACAGTTCTTGCCTAGACCTATTTCATTATTTTCAACAGATTTGTCAGAATGATCAAGACCTTTCAAAAGAATTGAAGAGTCAGTTACAGTTCTGCCTGTACAAAGTACCGAAATGATCTTCACTAATAATCTTACATTAATAACACTTACTGACAAAACTGACATTTTAGAGGATGTTAAGAGAGCTAGGTTTGCGGGTTGGCTTGGTTTTTGGTTTTTTATGAATAAAATATCATATCCTGGTTTATCGGGTTCTGTAAGGGTTCCCCTTCTGAATGACTGTGTTCTTTCTCACTATGATCTAAAACTCTTAAGAAACTGAGCCAATGAGCCAGAAGTCAGGGTCATTATCTCTCACATTAATCAGTCCTGTCAGTTAAGTCTTAAGTTAAGCCTTTAAATACTTCTTTTCACACCAGAATTCCATCTCACCCTTACATCTGTGGGGTATATGAAGCCTGCAAAAAATATCCTACTCTGACAGAATTAAATTACAAACACAGGCCTTGCATATCTTGACTTTAACTCTGCAAGACAGTTACCCCTACATATGTTTCAAATGTTGTTGTCCTGTTCCTTAACAGGAGGCCACATCTGAATCACTCATTACATTGCTAACCACAATTTCAAAACCAAAAAATTACCGTCACACAAGTAAATTTACTAATTATATAAAAATGTACGATGTTAAAACTTCTCCACCATGTTATATTTAACTATGATAACTAATAAGTGTTCTCACAAGGTATTTTTTTCTAATGCATTCTTGTACAGGTAGATTAAAACAATTTGGGGGGTTTTTACAGTTATATGTTATGAATTACTGAAAACTATCCATGCTTTAAAGGGAGAGCCTTGTGAAGTATTAGGACCATCCATAAATATTCCAGAGTGGGTACCAATCAATAGGACATAAGCATTCTGCATAAGAAATAAAAGCATACTCTTCACTGAAGTATCAGTCTTACAAAACTTACAGAGCGTAAAAATAAGCCAGCATATTTGCAAATTGCCTCAGAAGAATCAGTATGCAGTACTTCCTCAAAGCAGTCACTCTTAAAACCCTTGGGGACACCTACTTGTCACAGAATAAATTATCTGGCTAATATCCAATATTACAGTACGTGTCAGCGGGCACCCAGGAGACGGGCATTAGAGAGCACTTAGCTTCCTCAGCCTTGCAGGTTAGTCCTTACATAAATTACTTTGCCCAATCACAAAACATAACTGATGTACTTATTTTGGAGTTTTCTAGAAGCAGCCTTTAATCCTAGAACATTTCTATAGCACCAGATTTGGG